>BMAW01041679.1:716382-754129 GCA_019974015.1 Nephila pilipes | reverse complement strand
AATTAAACTATTAATTAAGTTATTCCTAAATGTTAAGAATTAAACTATTAATTTCGAAAAAAATTTCTGCATTTTTATCATTATCAGTATTTTGGTTTCATTTCATTAAAAAATTCATTATAAATAGTTAAATTTTTAATGAACCAACAGCATTCTTCAATATTTATAGAATCGAAGGACTGCAGTAAATATTAGAATTGAAAAAGGCTCTAAATTTTTTCTGATGAATTTCGAAAAAATTGTGCTACATTATTTTTTGAATTATACTTCTCCAAGTTCTTTTTTAATAATCTCAATGCAGATATTTAAATCAATGTCTATCATAACTATGCTTTTGTATTTTTTTCATTGGATTGTGTTTAATTACTTAGCCAAGCAATTCTTTATTAAATTTGTTAGAACATTTGTTTTGTTTAGACATTTGTCACTTTTTAAACATTGAATATAACTGTTATTGTTTGCTGGAAATTTTTTAATGAATATTTATCATAGAGATTTTCATATTTATATATAGAATAAATATAGTTGCTTGAAAATAAATCAGAGCTTCTGTTTTGGTTAAAAATATTAATTTTTCTGTTTTTCATAATTTATAGAAACAATAAGATGATGTTAATGTACAGAATTGTTGTTTTAGAGAAATGTCCTTGCATGAAAATGAATGCTTATTTGTTAATTTAGGATAAATTTGAACCTAGACTTTTTTTAAGTTAAAAGTAATTGGTTTTTATTTAGCATTTACTATAATGCATATTATGTCAGCTTTGCTAAAGATTATTTTAACGTAAATAATATTTCTATTTTTGTCTTAGTAATTTAATTAAACAAGATTAATTTTAAAAAACTATCTTATTCTCTAACAATATATTATTGTTTATATCTGGCTGCTTTTTAAGGTCTGAAAATACAATTATTTAAACAATTCTAATTGATAAATTTTAAACAAATCTTTCCTTAGTTCATAAGTAATTCTAAAAATAACTATGTATTGTCTGAAATTTTAAAATCTCAAGCATTATAGTTAAAACTACTTTTAAAAAGAAATTAGAATATTTGTTATATATAACTTAAAGAATTTTTGTCAAGAAACTTAAAGAAAAAATTGACAAGAGAACTATAAACTTAACCCCTATTAAAATTTTATTTTGATCTTTTTAGCTTAATATAATTTAACCATTTCCTGAAACTTCAGATTTCATTTAATTTCATTTTTATAAAACTAGAATTGTTTACCCTCTGTAATGTGACAAGTGTTCACTTTCACTTTTTTCAAATGAGATTACAAATATTCTGAAAAATATAGCTAACTTAAATTCATTTAAAATGTAATGGGTTTTTCTGACTATGGGGGAAAAAACATATTTTCACAATTTTAATTATAATAAATTTTTAATTTTACAAATTTTAGATAATTTTATAAATTTTAGACAATACTAAGAATTATTCAATGTCAAATTTGGACCCAAGGTTTACTTAAAAAGTTCCTGATAAAATTTGTTCAAAATTAATGAAAAATAAAAATGATGCATGGAAAGCATATTAATATTTCATTTTAATGCAACATTTTTTAATTTTTATTTTATCATTTAAAATTTTAAAAGAATAAGAATAAACATTGTATTTATTGACATATTTTATGGTTATACATTAAAAAAATTTTATGTGTTAACTATTTAAAAGATATTTTATTGCTTTCCAATTATTAACATGGTTAATTTAATTGTTTAGTACCTTGAAAATGTTGATATTTTTTTGAGTATGCATGTGACAGAATCAATTCATACACATGCCACAAATATACATACCATATTAATGCTTGAATACACATTGATTACATACCATTGTTCTCTTCATTTTTATTGTTTATATGATGTTTATTGGGTATTGAGAAAAAAAGTAATGGTTTTCTTTTCAAGTTATTCACAATAAAAAATATGGAAATTTAAATTCTGTAATGATTCTATCAATTATAAAAAAAATTAGAAAACTTCTCGTTTCACTTGAAAATTTTTAAAAAATATTATTAATGAGCAGTTGCATAACTATAATACATAAAAAAAATGTTTTCAGTTGTTCGGAAAGTTATCAATGATTTTATATAACTATGGGCTGCAGGTAATTAGAAAGTACCAATTTTTCTGCAAATTTTTGTTTTGTTTTGTTTATGTTCTTTTCCTGAACAAAGAAATTATTAAAAGTAAAATTCATTTATTCATAGAATTTTCGCAAAATGATAGTGATTATATCTATTGTGTGTGAATTCAATATACAAACTTTTAAAAAATGCTTAAAAGAATAAAAATTGTGTGTTTGAAGCAAACATAATTAAATCTGAAAAACATTTCAAGATTAAAAATATGCTCCTAACAGAAAGATATCTTTTAAAATCTTCAAATGCTTTTAATTATTTGAATCCCAATCAAAAAAGGGGGAATGTACTTTTTTTAAAATATGAATCAGTATTTATTTTTGAATAAGTTTATATCTGTATCACTTCGAAATTTTTTTTTTATATCTCTCCATTAAATGTAAAAGTTTATTCCCTTTTTGAAAAAGTGTAGTAGGAAAAAGAATCTATCATTAAAATTTGAAACATTTAAAAATAATGTTCTTAAGTTATGAATTTGTAAAATATTTTCTAACTTCAAAGGTAACTTTTACCCTGTTGTCTTAATTGACTTAAATATAGTTATAAAACTTAATATTTGAAATGTGAATTTTAAAGGCCTATGTGTCAATTTCTGTTTTTACATAACACATGTAAAAAATACTTTGTATCAATAGGAAATAGAAGGATTATAGAATGTAGAAAATGAGCAAAAGTAGTAATTCATGTTGAATTTTATAATGTTAAACGCTACATATTTATTATATACAGATTATACATGTAAAAAAATATGTATCAGGCAAAGAAAGCACATACCATGTACAGAAATTAAAAAGGAGTGATACGCACCTAGTATGCAATATGTTTTAATGTAAAATATCTACGTGATATGTAATATAAAGTATAGATCTGTATTTAATATTAAATAGAGATCTGTATTTAATATAAAGTATAGACCTAGTACATAATAAATTTTAATGTAAAATATACAACTTGTATGTAATAATGCATGTGTACACATATCAATTCCAAATAATTAACTTACTATTAATTGACTTTCAGCAAAATTAATAAATTTTCATGTATGGGAATTTAATTTCAATAATTTTTCTTCAATTGCAACATCAAAAAGGTGTATTTCACTTTTAACACCAAACATAAATTAAGACTGTTGTATGTGTGGTTGCTAGAATTTAGGAAATTGCCAACAAATTAAGAATGAATCAGTATTTTTTTAAAAAAAAAACATTGTTCCTAGAATTTTGATTGGTCATTCAAAAATTTAAAGAACAAAAAAATTTTAGAGAATAAAATTTGTTTCTTTGTATGTGTTAAAAAGGTTTGTGTAAAACTAAAAGATATAGTTTTCAATTCTATATTTGCTAAACACAATGTATTTAATCATGTATTCATAACTTCTACTCCTTGTTTTGTTAATATCACTAATCAGTATTACTAATTTTTACATAAAAAAAATCAATATATTCAGTCTAGCAAAGGTAAAAACATTAATTTCATAAATTCAAATTTATCCAATAATGGTATATCATTATTATTTTAATTAGTTTGAAAAAAAATCAAAAAGTTGCCTGTTTTTTTTTTTTTTTTATTGTTTTTATTTTTTTTTTTTTTTTTAAAAAAAAATTTGAAGGCCAGTGTATTTTTAAAACCATTTATTTTAATCTCTAAATACTTTATTTTTTTTTCTTTTGTTATTTTTGTCTCCAAAAACATGAAATTCATATTAATTTAAGCTTTATTGTAATATTTCCCCTGATTATTTACCGCTACATTCATTATGTGGAAATTCGTCTTGTAATTGTAGAAATATTTTTTTGAACTCTTCTTTCCCTAAGGAACTTACTGAAAAGCGATGTAAAAGTCTGTGAATGGAAACACTCAGGAATTGATTTTTTGAAAAAAAAATTGTGAATGAGAATGTAATCTATTTAGTTTTAAATATCCTCACTTCAAATTTATGAAGAGTTTTAGTAGAAAAGAAATTTTTTAACAAATTATTATTATTATTATGTATTAGCATTTTTATTGGATTTTTTAAATTTAAGGATAATTGTGTTTTAAATTTCACTTACGAAATTAGAATAAATAGTTATAAATTGCTTTGTTTGTATTGTAGTTTTATGACTTTCAGAAATCAAAACATTTGCACTTCATGTTATAATAATATTATGCGTATAGCATAAATTTTTTCATAAATCAGATATATGTTAGGCTTGGATTAAGTTATATTACCAAAATAATATGGAATTTTACTTCATTTAATGTATTCTTATTCTGGATTTTTGGAATTTCTTTCGATTCTTAGTTCTTGAAGATAATATCTATGTTGCTTCTTTTGAAATATTATACAGAATTTCTGATGCATTATATATATCTTGCTATGGTTTTATATTCCTTGCAAACTTGCAAATTGTTACTGTCCTCCTCTTTCTTGGAATACTGTGTATTTTGTGCTTTTTAAGATTGCATGGTATTTTATTTTTATTTTTTTATAACTTCTGCTTTATGTGTATTTTTTGTTTATAAATTTTTTTTTGAACATCCCTATATTGACACTGTATATGAATTTATATTCTATTTCATTTTTATTTCAGGAAATATATATGACATTTTAACATATTACTGTCAAATTCCCTTATAAATATTTAAATTTTGAATTATTTTCTGAAAGTTTCTAAAATAGTTCTCAAAGTGTTTCAAGATGTGTATCCTATTATTACATTATTGTGTAGAAAACTTATATATTTTAGTATACATGTAAACTATTTTAATAATTTAAACAAAATGTTTGCTAATGCAGTTTTTTTTTTTAAAAAAAAAAACTGCATTTATTAGACAATACAACTAAAATTACTCAAACAAAACAAAATTTTTAGTTTTTTATGTATTGGTTATTTTTTTAAAATCTATGTTAAAATATGTTATTCATTTTAACTCACCAAAAACATTTTATTTTATCATTTATATACATGTATATTCACATATATATGTATATATGTTAGGGATCTAAAGAGATTTCTCTTCTTGATAATGTTTCAGTTAAGTTTCATTCTACTCTTAATCTAATTATTATATATGATATCTTTCTAGAATATGATTTATTTTAAAATGCATATATATCTATTTTAAAACATGAATTAATAAGCTTATAGTTTAGGGATAGTTAAAAGACCTTTTAACTTTTTTAAAAAAAGAAATATATGTAAAATTTCCATTTTAAAACATGAAACATATTTCCTTTTTTTTTAGAAATAATTTTTTTTAGAATAATTCAAAACTGATTCTTTGTGCATGAAGTTTCATGTTGTATTTGTCTAAATGTTTTCCAATATTTAGGAATGTGCATCTGCATGTGCATGTTTTGTGTCTTAATGTTAAAAGACTGCAACTAATTTACACCTTTAAATTATTGGTGTTTTTAATATCTTTGATATTAATAAATGCTGAATATTTTAATATTTTCATTGAATTTTTAAATATGTATTTAAAAAAAATTCAAAACTTTTTATTAATATAGTTGTAAATAGACAACTTCTCGAAATCATGTATGTTAAAAATGGTCAATTTTGATTGGAAAATAAAATTTTTCATTGACAGAAATGTTTAAACAGTATAAAGAAATGAATTTAAAGAGTTTATATCCTCATCATTCTGAAATACTTTGAGGGAAGTGTTGCATTTATTTAATTGTTCCAGATATTTATGAAATTGTTATGAATGATTAGAATAAATGTGTGTGTGTGTTTATATATATAATATATATAAAGTACTGGGAAAATTTGTTTTTCGTGAATTGTAGTTACTTGAATTATAAATAAACTACTGACTCCCTATAAATGTGAAAAGCTATGCTTATTTTTTTTTCTAAAAATAATTGTACAAAAAATAAACCAAAGAATTGTACTAAATAATTAATTTGAAAAAGGATAATGTGTGAATTAAAGAAGTTGAAATTTTTATGTACCATAATGAGCATAGATATTTTAAATATTTATTAATTGCAGTTTGGGAAATTATTAAATATTTCAAAATCAGACACATGTGCACATATGCATATATATACATACATATATCAATTGTATACTGAATTTTATAATTTATTTTTGTTACTATTTATTTCAACTTTGAGTTAAATACATCCTATATTTTGTTAACTCCTCAAGTTGTACCATGTAAAAATGTTCATTTGTACTCATTTGATTTTCCTCATTACTAGAATTATTTGAAATTCATTTTCTGTTATCAGAAATAAAAATTATAATTAAACTACATGTTAGAAAAGCTAAAAAAATTTAAAAGCCAAATTAATCTAAAGTTTCTGAGCTTCAAATTAAAAATACTGAAGAATGTGTAATCAATTATAAATCAAGGAAATTTATGCTCAGTGGTTAGTTACAGAAATAAATTTTGTGAATGAAAATTATATTTTAATGAAAATTATAACTTTGAATTTGCTGGAGTTCAAATAATCTGAGGAATACATTATTTTGTTTCATGTAATGATATCTAATTTTAAAGTATGTTCATTATTATTAAATATGTGAATACTTTAATCAATTAATAAATTTTTCTGTAGTAAAAGTTCATCTAATGGTAATGACCATTTTTTTTTTATCATTTTATACATATCAAGATTGTTGTGGCCTTCTAAACTCCTTAAATAAATGATTTTCTGTAAAAATTTTCTAAAATACTTTCAATTAGCCGTTTTTTTTAAAGACTGGATTTTTAACATCTGATGAAATAAATTTATTTTTACAAAATGTGTGATGCAATACCTTGCCAATAAGAATTGTTTTTAAAGATTGTAGTAACATTTTTTTTATTATTATTATTATATGCATTTAAATTTCTTCTAGTTGTTGAATTTGAATTTCAAAAATATTTTAAGAATTTTTTTTTTATGGAGAAGAATTAAATTTATATCATTAGAAAATTACATAGGACTTAGTTATTATATTGAATTGATTGTTTTATCTTATATTTTGCAGTTGTATTGCAAGAAATGTAGGTTATTACATTGCATGAATATTTTTTGGAAAAGTCTACTGTATAAGTTTAAATTTTATTATTTTTGTTATATTTGTAGTGGAAAACATGAAAATATATAATAATTATGAATTTTGTAAGTAAAAATGGAAAAATATTACCCTTCTTTATTGTCAGAAATGCAATGTAACATTTAATGGATTCAATAAACTTTAAAGAGGATCTCCTTTGCTTATTTTCAATGTACATATGTATATATATATTTGAAGTTTAAACAATGTAAGTGATGCAAGTAATTTCAAAAATGAAAAATAAAATGGAATAATTTTTAGGTATTCTTTAAACGATCAATATCTTTCCTAAATTTTCATTTCATGATGGTCATTCATTAAAATATTTTTCTTTAGATAGCCACTGAGCATATATTACTTGTGGACATAATTGCTGGACTGCTCTGTATTGGTAAAATGAAGAAAATTAGATTAGTGAAGAATGTATGTGTGTTTGTGTGAGAGAGAAAAAGAGTTAAATTCAAATTATTTAATTAAATTTTGTGAAGAAGGAGTTATAATAAATATGTTTGTTGAGAAATAGGTTTTAATTTAGTTTAGTAATATCAAAGTGAATCTTTATTGATGCTTTTTCTTTCATAGTCAGAACTAAAAGTTTTCAAACAGTTTTTATCATTATTTTTTAAAATTTTATATTTGTAGTTGTGAGCATTAAAAAGTTTAATAAAATTTTAATTGGAAAAGATTACGAAAACTATCATAATCTCAAATTATATTACAAGTAATAATTTGTCAAATTTAAAAATCTAATTAAAAAGTTTTATTTTTAATTATATTTACTTTTCCTATTAAATTATGATTTCCCAAGATAAAATTGTTTAGTGAACTGGAACAATTAATTTTTTCCCATGGAAGTAATGGTTTTAAACTTACTAAAGGATACTATAGTTGACATTTATTATATTTAAACTGCTCTCTCTCTCTTTTTTTTAACATTAAAAATTATGTAGTGATGTAAAATCTGTTTTCAGTCCTCTTCAGAGTTTTGTGTTACATTACTAGTAATTTATCTTTTATATTCTTTGTTCTAGACCCCAAAACAAGACAAATAATTCAAAGGAAATACAAATCAGCAATGGTAAGTTTTCTCAGTTGTTATTATTAACTCTAATTGAATTAGAACTTCCATCAATATCCTAGCATGTTATATTTCTCTATTAACTGTTAAAAACTTGCATATTTGTAATATTAGATATAAATTATATTTACTTCATCATTTTTTAAAGAGAAATAAAGACATTTATATATTTTAATAAGTTCTAATAGTTCAACTTTGTTTTACTTAATGAGCATATGTGTTTTAAAAAGTATTTTTAATTAATCATTGTGAATTTAGGAAAATTTTTTAAAATACGCATTTCATTTGAAAATATGTTATTGTTACTGAAAAGTTATTTATTTATTGAAATGCATGTGTTAACTTGCTATTAAACATTATGTACAAAGAATTAGTAGTAGAAGAAATGATAAGTTTGTTCCAACATCATTATATTTTTCATTAAAGCCTATTTACATATAAAATATTTTGAATTGTGAAAAATTTGATTTTATAATTCACGAAAATATTTCATAATTGATATATGGGACATTAAAAGTTGCAACTGTTATTTGTAATAAATTTTAAGATTTCTTTTTTATGAATTTATTTTAAAATCTCGGTGAAAAATTTTTATTCATAAATTCAAAGAAAATTAACTTTTAACTGCACTGAATCAACAAATGCTTAGAAACAACATTAAGTATATTTTTTTTATCACTTGAAATTGTTTTGAAATATAAGTTGCAAATGATGGAAATAGAGTTACCCGTGTGTTTGTGTTTTTAATTCGGTGTTCAGAATTTTTGTAGTCATGTAAGTAATCTACATGTATGATGAAAAAATTTTATATAAAAATAGATATTAAAATATATATAAACATGCACTACTCCTATGTTTGTTTGTTTTCTTTTCCGTTTTTAATATAAAATCATTTTAAAATTTTTATGAGAGTATTTAAGGAATTCAAAGAAATAAAATCTATATCAAATGACAAAGCTTATCTGTTTATTTTCATTATAGCTTTAATATTTATTGCTTATAAGTTATTTCTACCTTATCACTAAACATTTTTGTATTTCTTATATGTATGTTGAAATCCTTAAAATAAGGTTTCACAAATAATTAAAAATTTAATATTTTTACTTCTTTTAAATATACCTTTTATGTATTTAGTTCCATTGTCTTAAATGACTTAGTAAGGTCAAATATTTGATATTAAAAAATACCTAACTGATTTGAGGTGTTCTTTTTAAACTTATTTTTACTGAAATTTGACTGTTGTATTTTATTACTAAGCTATAATGAATTATACAACATTGATTAACAAATTTTATCAGGATAAGTTTCTAAAAGGAAATTTGAAGAAATATTCCTTCCTTATTTTACTTTACTGAAATTTTTAGTAACCCTGTTGTTTTAGTTGGATCAGTTTTGGCATACCCGATCAACTTTCAACTTTTTATGGTTTGCTTCAATTTTAATTACATTTAGCTTGAATATGTTCAATTTAATACTTTATTGTTTGCTTTAATTTTAATATCCGAAAAGTTTACAGTTGTCCATTTCTCAATATTGCATTTACTTTAATTCTTTTATTCAATTGAGTAATTTAATAATTATTTTTAAAAAAGCATACCTTGGGTGGCTAAATCTATTCTTTGCAAAATTTTCCATAGAATTTTTTTGAAGATGTTTTTTATTTTGTACTGTACTAGGATTCCTAGAGAGGAATGTTATGTTTTTTAGTTTACATTGATGTTTATTGTAAATTTTATACAAAAAAGAAAACAAATAATCTGTTCCACAGTTGTATGGAGACCATATTTTATATATGTATAATATTTTGTTTGCCTTTTAAAATCTTAAGGTGTAAGAAAATAAATTTTGAAAAGTTTTGTTAAATTATAAGTATCTTTATTTGTCTAATTTCAGTTAATTTGGTTGTAATTAATAAAATAACTTAAAGTAAATAATGCACCTTAAATCTATTGGGGCCCGAAGTCTTCCCTTTGGCGTGGAAGTTAGGAGGGGGGATGCCAGCTCTGGTGTTGTCCTCATCACTTGACCGAGGTTCAAAATTATGAGGTCTGTCGCCAATAGCCCTTGAGTTATATCTAGTGCGATGTTAATAAAAATTAAACTAAACTGAAATAAATCAATGAATATTATAAAATTTCGTTATTAATCGTTAAATGCTTTCTCTTTATTCTCTTGTAAAAAATAGTTATCTCAAAAGTTTTTAATTGAAGATATTTTGTTCTAAAGGAATTTTCATTTTAAATTTTGAGTACAGTTATATATATAAACAAAATTTTACAAATAAATTTAATGAGTTATGTATGCTGTTCCATTGTGTGCATTATTCCAGATATTTTCAATTATCACTTTATATTTATTTTAATCATTACTATTTACTTCAGTAATTACTATTTACTTTTATTTATTCAACTATTTTTTTAAATATGTTTTTTTTTTATCAAAAACTTATAACTAAATATATGAATTAAGACAATTTATCTTCAATACTTGTTTCTAGAATATTTTTTGATGGTCAATAAAAATTTATTATTTTAATTTTTCAGGCTGATCAAATTTGTTATGCAGTTTTATGTGTTTTCTCCTATGTTGCCACTGGAGTTGAACAAAGAAGACGTAGAGAAGCTGCGGGATATGAGAGACTCAGTCACACAGAAGGAAATACACCCACTCGATCCAACAAAAGGTGACACAGCTTTATGCCTATTGGACATTTCTAGTCGATTATTTTATGAAACTGCATTGTGGTGATCACTTTTATGCGGTTCATAAAAAAAAAATGGAACTCTCTTTGACAGAGGCATCCTATTGTTCTTCCTGTTCACAAAAGTGAGTGAGCTCTCATCTTGAGCTGTTACAACCATGACTAACAAGGAGTATAAGTATAAATATACTTACAATCGCTAAAAGCTTAAGGGATTAAAGCGATATTATTCCTGCATTCTGTTCATCAGAGAATTATTACTACTTTTTTAAGACTTTATAGGAATAACCAAATGCAAAAAGTTTTGTCTGTACCATTTAATATATGAGTAGTTGTTTTCTCGCTAGTGTAAATAAGTTATTTGTGTAAGCAAAATGCTACAAATTTATAAGAGTTTAACATTTTGAATCAATCTTGTGTGAAGGATGATGATTGTTAAAGTGCCTCTATTTGTGTAAAAATAAATAGCGCATTCCAAAGAAAGATGCACTTGGGAAAGAGTGTCTTTATGTTGATTTTTAAATTAAAAATTCATAATATTTTATATTTGTAGAAAATATTTGAATAATTATGTATTTGTAATGCATGTTTCAAATGAACAATAAGTTAAATTGTTAATCTGAATAATCTATTTTAAGCTTAATGCTCTTGATTTTATGTCATGGAAACATTTATAAAATAATGTGTTATCTTAATCCTCAATGACTAAATTTCCAATCTGAAAAGAATATTAGTCAGTCAAAAATTTGGCACTGTTAACCAAATAAAGTAACAACTGGGGAGGCTTTATATAAAGTGGATAAAGATAAGAATATTTTAGCACCTCTGTATGTATTAAATTATAAAAGAAGCATTATTGTTTTAGAAAAGATATTAATCGATAATTGTGTCTAATAATTAATGTAAATTAAAAAAATTTACATACGATTTATCATGTAACATATTCCATGTTAACAATAAAATAACCATATTTTAAAAGAATCGATTTGAAAATACTTAAGAGATAATTAAATTTTTGTGTATATAAAAAATACCAATTAATTATCTATATATTTTGACTCGGTAATTTTTTTTTAAAAAAAAAACTATAAAAATGTATTCATTTAAAATTATTTTATATGCCTCAGAATAAGTAATTTTTTTACAACAATGTTGAGGAACATGATGCATTTATAAAGTAACTTTTAGCAGTGTGGATGGTGCTGTTATGACTGTTTCTCGTGTAGATTTTTTTAAAGGATTCTTTTAATTTATAGCCTCATTCTTGTAAAACTATCAAAGATGTACTCCAACTTCAGACATTCCTGTGTACAATGCAATTTAAAATAAGAGGGCATTGTACTTAAAATATTGTATAATTTTTTTTTTATTATCAAAATAAAATGAATATAAAATTAGTAAATTTTTATTTTAAATAAATTAATTTTTGACAATTTTTTTTTGTTACTATTATAAGTATTGTTGTATTCCAGATATATTTTTATTTTACTGTTAAATAATTATTTTTGTCATTTCAACTAGTGTCAAATACTTTAATAATATGTTGGTATACTGTTATGCTGTGTTACAAGTTGCCGATGTTTAAGAAAATTTAATATTTATTAGCTCTTTTTAAAAGATTAACCACTTGAAAATATAACTTATTTTACATGCATAAAATAAGTTTTACAAAATGTTATAATTGTACTTTTCTACATGCTTTATTATTTCTAAAATATATATATATATGTGTGTGTGTGTGTGATATTTTTTTAAAAAATCTAGTCGTATATATCCATAACTAGTCAGATACATCAAAGATATTCTGAAATTAAATTTAATTTGTAATCTGGTCATTTTATCTTTTTCTGTATATGATAAGAATTACCTCTGAAAATATCAATAAATTAAAATGTGCTTTCCAATTGTCAAATCTTACAATTTTATATATACATAAATATATGTCATGTACTCAAAATCAAAATCCTATATTGTATTTTAAAGTAATGCCTTGTGCTACAGGTATACTTGTGACAGTCACTAAAAGTATATTCAAATATGTTGTGAACCTACAGTTACACAACTGAGAAGCAATAAATATATATGTTAGAGATACTTGATGTTCTCTTGTTATTCTACAAAATCAATGTTATCCTTGTCCTTCTTTATTATAAAGAGTGTAACATATTAATATTTAGAATTTGTTTTGTCTTCTGGAAGGCAATTGAATATTCTGTTTATAAATTTCAATTTTTGTTTTATATTTTATAAATAAAATTCTTTTTCTAAGAATTTTTTAATTCATTTTTAACACTATAATTGTAGTGTTAATATTTTTATGATATGAATCAGGAGTTTAAAAATTCAGAAATTATTAGAATATAAATTCTTAAAAAAATTGAAATGATTCTACAAGAAATTGTTCTCCAACTTATTCCATTACTTAAAAGCAATATTTTTAATTTATAAGAATATATACTTTTAAATTTCAGATTTATGAATATCACTAGGCTTTAAATTATACTAAAGAAATTAGAATAAAATAAGATTTTTTCCCCCTTCATTCGGAATAACAAGAAGATAATTTATGATCATGAAATCTATATTCCTTGTGAAACATTAAACTCTTTAAAATGTAGATATTATTTTATATGTAATGTTTTTTTGAAATTAAAGAAAAATTAAGTTCATTATAATTCCTATATCTGTACTTTAAGTAAGAGTTCAAAGAAGTTACAACATTCTTGAGTTGAGATTTTAGAATTCATGTCTGATTTTATAACTGTTAAGGTGCCTTATTTCATACTACAAACTATTGTCCTTGTGATTTTTATTTAATCTCATTTTTAAAATAGTTTTTTTTATTATTATTTGATGATTCATTTTCTAACCTACATGTCTAAAATAGGTTAATGAATCATGTGCAGCATTATTTACTTATTTCATAGTTACTAAGCATAAACCTCTAAAAAATGTCATCTTTTATACCATAGAAAAAAATTCAGAAAATTGTCTTTAATAATAATGACAGTGAAATCTATAACTTTTCTGGAGAAGCACTTATAATTATGATTCCGTAAATAATTCAATATTATAATTTTCCTATGAAAATACATTTTTAAGTTTATTTATTCATAGTAAAATAGACATATTTGCAAAAAACATGGATTCAAATTTAATTAAATCATCATTCTTATATACAATTTTATTTATAATTATAGAATTAACCTATCTCATAATAATTAAGACTAATATCGTATAATTTTATTCAACATCACTCTTATGGTTAAAAAAGTATAACCATCAAAATAAAATGAATCATAAGTTATCTATTTAGAGATATTTTAATGAAAAAGGATTATTTTAATATTACAAAAAACTGAATTTGAAAATAAACTTTTTTTTTTTGCCATTATAAATGTCAAAAGAAATGACGACATCTACTTTAATACATTAAGTAAAGAATTTTATTAAATATGTGGTACAGTTTTAACTACTTTTGTTTAAAGAAATAGAACATTGAATGATTTGAATTTTAAAAAAAATATTTATATTACATTCAAACTATAATAGAAAAATTAATCAACTGATCTATTTAGAAATCTGGAATTGAATGCAAGATTCATATGATGCAATTTTCAATTCTATATGGACAGACTACTGGATACTATCTGGATGTATAATAAGCAAAAACGCTAAAAATTATTTTTTCAAACTTTTTGTACTGAAAAAGATAATTTATTTATGATGACATATAACAAAAATAACATTGTTTTAAAAAACAAATAATAATTTAGTTCAAATTTACAAATTCAAATCACACATAATAGAAAAATGATAATGAAAGAATTTTTTTCTTATGATATAAAAACAAAATATACACAAAATGCATAAATAAGCAAGCTGTACAAAACAATGATCTTATAAAACAATCATAATTTTAAATTACTTAATTTAATTTTGATTGTTTTTCAAATTTGAGTTTAAAAATATAACAATTGCAAAATAGACATTTGCTTTACAGCTATTTATAACAATTATCAAAAAATTTTACAAAATGATACAATTATATGTATAAGAATATATATCATTTTTTGGCTACAGCAGATAGTTGATCTCTTATTCGTCCTAAACCATTTAGCATAGTATCAAGTTTTTCTTTACTCAATTCCACATTGAGAGTTTGAAATCTCTCTGTGTGATTTTCAGGATAGCCTGGATTGTGAATCTATGAACATATAAATATAATAAATTGTTTTTAAACTGAGTACAAACTTGAACAGTAACTTACATATGTAATAGTATTTAAAATTTTTAAAAAAATTTGTACACCATATAATAACTTTATAAAGATATAAGCTTTGAGTGATAAGCAACCATTCAAGAAAAAATTAAATAATTATTTTTAAAGCATCTATACACAAAATGAGATTATTTCTTGAATAGGACTTGTTAACTCTTTATGAGTGCATGGTACACAGAGTACGGAAAAATCATGTTATCTCCAATTCACTATATGATAGAGGGAACTTCAAATTATAGCATATGAACCATTATAACAATTTTTATTTTGATGTTTTGAAAGATATTTTTGACACATGGTTAGATTCTTTTTATATAAACAATAACAAAAATTACACAAGACAGATGTAAATTTGATAATTTCACATTTTATAACTACTTAATTTTTTTTCATTATTTTGCTTTGTTAATGTTTCAAAAGAGATCAAAATTAAAATCTTTGCAATTTATTCCTGTAACATATTTCATATCAGTACTAGAATAAGTAGTATATATATCATTTGTATACTTAATGGAATTTTATGTTAATTTTTTTCAATACTAGGCTTAACATCATACAGTGTTCTGTTTACACTTTTGCAGGACTTCATAGAATTTATGCAAATTTATTTTAAACTATTCATAATATTGTCGTGTAGAAAATACAAATAGTGAAATAAAGAGCCAGGAATAATCTCAACTCGAGATTTTATTTTATAAATTAATTCTAAGACAATAAATATTTTTAACTTTAAAATGAATTACAAATAGGAGTAGTAAGATGCAAGCAACAGTAACAGGTACAATACCAAAGCCTATCTCCAATTAACAGTTTTGCAAGAGGTGTATATATATATATATATATACGATACATTTTGCTTAAGTTTGCATACTTTTCATAAGATGCAGAGAATGAATCAATACAGGTTTAAAGACACAACAAACTAATTTTTGCTTTTATGCTGTGGTTAGAAAACGAGTATCGCAACATTTCCTCCTTTTCAGAAAGCAGCAATGCCCTGCTTCAATCTAGTCTAACTCCTTGTAATAGGTCTCCCTGAAAAGTTAGAATTCCCTTCTTATGAATTTAACTGTTTGAATCAAATTAAGTTTTTATGCTTATGATATGGATGACATCTTTTGACCTTCATTATCAACGGTTTTCTTCCATTCTTCCTACTTTATGTGTGACATCAAATAAATGTCGAGTGATTTGATACAATCCAAAATAATGTCTTAAGAGGTTTTTGGGCATTCTAACCTTTTGTACTTGTGTCAACACTCAAACTAAATCCCCTACCTTGTAGACGATTAGTTGATGCCTATGATCTTTACAATGTTATCTTCCACATGGGCTTCAAGAATGTAGAGTTTTGACAGTTGTCTAACTCTCAGTCCTGATGATTAGATGTTGTACATAATTATCATGCATTTAAGTATTACTCAAGATAATAATGTTGAGGAGTTTGGACATCTCTTCCAAGAATAAGAAAAAAATTGACTGAAACCTGTTGTATCTTTTTTGCAGAATTATAAGTGCAAATAATCACATAGGATAGAATATTGTCCCAATTTCTTTGTTTGACATCTGGACAGCATGCCTGTTAATGTCTGGTTAAATCTTTCAGTTAAACTGTTGTTCTGTGGATAATTGGCAGAAGTCAGAAGATGCAAAGTCTGGCACTACTGATTAATATCGTTCACAATGTTTGATAGGAATGAACATCCTCTATCATTTATCTAGGAGCACCATGTTTCAGAATGATTTCTTTGACTATTAAGTTAATGACTCCAATGGCCTCAGCAATTTGAAATGCTTTTGTAACTGTGAATCTCGTCAGGTAATCTGTACAAACAATGATCCCTCTATTTCCATTTCTATAAAGTTAAAGCATCCTAGATAATCAATTCCAATTTTTGCAAATGGTATGTCCAGCAGCTTTATCAGATGAAATTGACCTGCTGGAAGTTCAGGAGATTTCTGTCTTTGACATTCTCTGCAGTGGAACACATATTGGCGAATGCTACCATAAAATCTTGGCCAATAGTACTTTCTTCTTATTCGGTCATACGTCTAGGCAAATCCGAGATTACTGGCAGTTGGTGCATCATGGAGAACTTTCAGAAGATCTAGTCGAAGTTACTTTTGGTAGGACCAAGAGCCATTGCTGTCTCATAGAATCATAGTTTCTTTTGTAGTCTCTCATTTTATGGCTTCGATGTTTGCTACCTTTCTTAGGAATTTTAATTATATACTTCAACTTGTGATCCTACAATTGCTCTTTTCTGTAATTGTCGATAGAAAAGGAATTTCATCACCACCTTCGTTTTCTGCTTTGGGTAGAGGTTTTCTTGACAGGGGATTGGAATGTTTTCGGCCGCTCCTATAGACAGTGATTATATCTTACTCTTGTAACCTCAAGATCCATCTGGCAAGTCTTCCAGATGGAATTTTTACTTTAGCGAGTCAACACAAAGAGTGGTGAGTGGTGGTCTGTTACAACTGTAAGGGGTTTTCCAAATAGATAAGATCTAAATTTATGGATTGCCCAAATAACAGCAAGTAACTCCTTTTCGGTTGTTGAGTAATTTCTTTTGGCTGCCGTTAAGGACCTGGATGCTTAGGTTATTGGTCTTTCTCTGACATTCTGGACTTGCAATAGTACTGCACCTATTCCATATCCATTAGTGTCTGAATGGAATTTTACATTCACATTTGAAAGGTAATGTCCTAAAAAACAGGGTCCCCAGAAAGCAATTTCTTCAGGGTAGAAAGATTATTTCTGTAAATTTTTTGAATAAGTCATGCAGAGGTTTTGCAATATCAACAAAATTCCTGACAAATCACTGACAATACGAGCACAAACCCAGAAAGCTACATACATCTGAAATATTTTCTGGAACTGGAAATCCTGTTACAGCAATTAACTTTTCGGAATCTGGATGAATTCTATGTTCATTGGCTACTTGGCCTAATATTGTCAGTTTCTTTCTTCCAAATGAGCATTTGTTTGAATTTAATGATAGTCCTGCCTCTTGGATATATTTCAGAATTTCACTCAAAAGTATTTGGTATTCCTGAAAATTTGGCACATATACAATGATGTCATCTAGGTAGCACAGACAAATATTCCACTTGAGTCCTCAAAGAAAGTGTGTGTCCATCACTAGTTCAAACATAGATGAAGTTACATAACCCAAATGGCATAACTTTAAATTCACAAAGACCATCAGGAGTCACAAAAGCCGTCGTTTCCCGATCTCTCTCATAAACTTCGATCTGCTAAAAGCCTGACTTCAAATACATTGTGGTTGGTAAAAATAGCACTTTTTCGTACAGAAAATTTTTATTGCCAGTTATCATTGCAGTTCGCAGAACAGTCATATTTTCATTAAACATTGGAACATTCAAATTTTGACGTAGTTCTTCAGATATGACAGAATAACCAGAACCGGAATCAACCAGAGCTTTTATATGTTGTCCATTCACTGTGATGTAAATCATGTTCTTTTCCATGCTAGTTGAAATATGTATCGAAGAATTTTTTTTCAGTAGCGGCTTCACCTCTAGAAAAGGGCGTCTGGCTTAGATTTCCTCTTAGGGTTGGTGTGGAGAATGGCTGGGGCAGTATGCTAGTGACAATGACAGTGGACGACTGAAGGAGCAACAAGAATATGGAGAGCTGTGCCTATAATTGGATGCAGAATGGCTTATATAGTCCTCATCAAAGCTTCACTGGGATTCAGAGTCCATATCTCATCAAATGTTGGATGATCTAGCGGCTGTTGCTTTTGCAAATACTTGCCCTCTCTCTCAGCAGTAACGCATATCATATCCCAGACACCCACAGTGGGGTTTCTGACTGGACATCTAGGTAGTCGCCTAACTTGAACCTGGTAATGTGGGATGGTATTGCATCTTCTTGGATTAATGATTGGAGCCTCCATGACTCATTCCCGGACTATATATGCAATGTCTCCAGGGGATATGGATTCTTCAATGGTCTATGGCATTTCTGGTAGGATCTTCTGAAGTTTTTCCTTAACAACGCTACGTACCAAGGAGTGTAGATCAGCCATATTTGTATCCGGAGATACAGTACAAACATTGGGTAACTTCTGAAAGTTAGGCCGAACAACACGTGTCTGTTTAAGTTTCGCAATCTGTCGGCAACATTTTACAAATTCATCAACAATTCCATAGTGCGGAACTATTTACTAGCATCATCTTGTTGGAAGATGATAATAAATGGTTCAGGAGTATAACTACAATATTAATGTTCTAATACAACAAAAAATGTATATAAATACATATTTATATTTTTGTAATTATTGGTAATTACTTGCAATGTATATTTTACAAAGATTCTCAGTAGTTTCACAAGAATAGCAATATTTACATATCCTTTCAATCTAAAGTCTATTACAATTTTATTTACATATTAGTCTTTTTATACAGGGTGGTTAAAGCTTTTTCTTACTTTCATATTTTATGATAAAATATTTCTTCTTTCCCCCCATTTTCAATCAAACACAAAATGGAGTTCTTTTCACATTTCTAAAATAAATTTACAAAACCTTTTTGTTTTAGTATTATTTATATAAGAAAAAAAGTTATCTGTGCATTATTATGACCACAATAATGAAATTAAGTTTTATATATATATATATATGAGTGTCAATTTATAAAACAAATTTTTTTTATAACACACTTGTACAAACATAGTTTAGAGCTTTAATCCTGTTTTAATTAACTTTTAAGTAGGTTTCAGTGCCTTTTCTTCAGGTACATGTTTCATTGTAATAGATTCAAAGCATTTGCTTCCTTAAACCAACAACAATGATGAAAATTTAGAAAAATTAACATTGAAAGAGAGAGAGAAAAAAAAAAAAATCCTACCAGAACTGAATCAGAAAATTCAATTCAATCTTAAAAATGATTGCCAAGAAAAACAGTAAAATTTAAATTATAAGTTTTAAATATTTACCTTTAAATTCAAGATGCAAGTTGGTTCACTCATTCTAGCTATTTTACCAGAGGCCATTTTTAAATCTACTCTCCAATCAAATTCTGTTAATTTTGGCACAGATACTGTAAACATGAACAGAAATGTTATTAAGATATTTAATAACAGTGCAAATGTGATTTTCTAAAATAGGAAGAAAATGAATAAATAATACCAGACTCATTGGCAGCTAAATTCTTCCAAGTTCCAAATTTTTCAGTTATTATTTTTGAGAGAAGATCACGTAAATTTTTATGAAAATCATCAGGGAAAAGAGACAAAATACTTTCATATGTAGAATGCCCATGAAATAATGCATACTTGAGAAGAACTCCTACAGCTTTGAACAGCTGAAAAAAATGTAATTTCTATAAATTAAAACATAACAAATTTTTTTCAGACAATTAGCTTTAATAGTTACTTCTTATCATGAAATTTTAAAAATTATATATTAAACTTAAACATCTTTAGGTAAATTTAGTTATAATTTTTAAACATTCAAATATGTCTTAAACAGTAACAAAAGATAAAATTAAAGTATAAAAATGTTTGACAGAAAAATTCCTAAATATTTTTATGAGTAATAAATCAGATAAGTAAGTTTCATTTAAAATTAAAATGCAATCAACAAGAAAGTTATTTTTGAATGTAGTTAAATTAGAAAAGCTTTCAAATGATAAATTTTTGTTCCATTTTACTAATTTAACTTAAAGAATATTATAATTTCCAAAGAAATCTTTCAAAATTCATATTGAAAAGAATGAACATACAAGACTGTAAGTATAAAACAAAACCCTCAAAGGAAAGAATTTTACAAGAGAAAATATAGGATTCAGAAGGATAGTTTTTGATTTAAAATTAATAGCTTATAGGTTGATAATTTCATGTATTTTGGGAATTCAAGACAGTAGATATTTCCCACAGCAGTTTTTAAAAACTAGAGGCATCAAAGAATACTCCTGCATTAATATTTCTCATCAGTCAAACAGCTAAGAATCTCTTAATAAACTTTTGTGAATCTAAAGGTTTTCATATCATAGTAAAATTAGTTCACAACCTAGCTATTTTGAGTCTCTGTAAGTATATATATATTTCTGCTGTAATAACTCAACTAAAAAATTAATAGTCCCAAAAATATCCCAACAACAACGTAAAGCAATAATATGCTAAGGCCAGCAGTAATTCTTAACAATTATTAGAATCTCATTAACATAATAATGCAACTTCTGCTCAGGTAAGGAGCTCAAACTCTGTCCTACCAATTCCAACAACTACTTTCTATCCCCATCGAGTTTTGCCATGAAATTTTTAAGAAATAGGTAATAATTTATCTAGCCTCGTAGTCTTATTAGCTTTTAAATTTAAAGTTTAGTATACACAACCTGTTTAATTTTGAAAAAATAACACTCGTTCTGTTACATTTCCATAATAAATACAAGGAAGTGAGCTTCCACTGACTTATAAGTTCCAGAAACTTATACTACTTTTGTTTGAAACCTCACCTTTGTTTAATCAAAGTTTTTAAACTTAATTGCACACATACAGAGAAATGATGAACAATACATATTTACAAAAAGTGATGCAAAAGTAATATAAATTATATACTCACATAACTTTTTTCAAAAAATTTACATTTAAAACTATAAATTATTTTATATTTCTAAATCAAAAACATCTGCAGGCTGAATTATTTTTACTTACACAATAATGAATTGCTCTGATTTCATTTTTACATATTATTTGTTTATTCCATCATGGATTGACAATTATTCTTTTAACATCCCAATATCACAGATGTTTCATGTCATAGATGAACTGTGAACAGCTGTGTTACAAAATTACTTTTTTCTCAGACAGAAGTAAAATATTTCTTCTAATAATAAATAATTCTTTCTTTATGATATGATGTTCCTTAATATTTCCCTATCTCATTCAAATATTTCAATACTTGTATAATAAAAAAGTTTAGAAAATATAAAATTGGTTTCATACATTTAATGAACTACAAATAATTACTTTATACTTAAACACGTAAACTTTCTTAGATAGTATATAACAATAAATTATTAAAAATTTAGAAAGTTAATTCTTACATTTATTTTATTTTAACACAAAATTTTTTTGAATATAGCAATTTATAACATGATCAATCATCATTTATGCATCTTACTTTATATAAAATTAACAAAACCAATAATTACAATCAACTGGTCTTGGATGTAACATACAATCAAAATTTACAACCAATCTAAGCATATAAAGATGAAGTAACTGACAAGCAATTTAAAATTTTATATTAAAGATCTTTAATACTTTGGATGCTTCTGCTATATCAACTCCCATGGCCTCAGCAACAGGTAATAAAATTTGATTTGGAAGCATTTCTTTTTCTCTGTATTTAAATGCATCCTGACAAATTTCAACAACTTGCTGCTTTGAAGATGCCTAAAAATAACATGAAAGATGTAACATTAAAGATATAATTTATAGATAAACATAAAAATATTGAAATCAAAAATCAACAACTGGCAAAGAAAACAGAAAAACAATGGAAACTCAAGATGAATTTCAATGAAAATGGTCCAAAGAAATAATTCTAAAATCCAGATATTTCCCTCTTTAATTTTTAAAAACAGTGTCTTGCCTTATTAAATTTTCAGAACAATTTATATTACTATGTACATCAACCTTATCTTAATTTTCTCACATGCATTTAAAATATTTTAAATACACAACTAAGTTTATACTTCTCACTTACCATACATGTATATTTACAATTAAAAAAAAAGAGAATATGATAGGAAACTAAGAGCATAAATTTCAACCATATTCTTGCACATAGAGGATTTCAACTTGTGAAATAAAATATTTTTCTGAATAAAATCAAATCTTCATAATGGTTTTATATATATATATATGTGTGTGTGTGGGAGTGCATTCACATTTTTTTTAGTCAATACATATTAGTCTTTCATATT
This sequence comes from Nephila pilipes, assembly GCA_019974015.1. Lineage (NCBI taxonomy): Eukaryota > Metazoa > Arthropoda > Arachnida > Araneae > Nephilidae > Nephila > Nephila pilipes. Next base: position 730,918 of record BMAW01041679.1, on the reverse strand, counting down.
CAGAGCTATATATACAATAATAAAATGGCTAAGAGTTAAAATGCACAAGTTCAAATAACAATAAAATGTCTCACAAAAGAAAATTTAACTATCATCTTAAGAAATTAAATTCTGAAAGAAGAGATTTTTGCATGTGTGACATAACATGAAGATTGATAATTCTAGCATTTATACTTGGTGTATTTTGCATTGTTCTACTTATAATTTTTATTAGTTTGCCAGTCTTAACATTACTCTACAATACAAATCTGGAAATATGTGTCCTTTCCCCCCACAAAAATGAAGTATTTGACTACCTGTATCAATTTTCTTCTTTTAAGAAGTTGTTTCTTTGAAGAAAAAATGTTTCATTTTAACTTTGATAAAAAAAAAAAAATGAAGAATAGTGTTTTATGTTTGGTGGTTGCATGGAAAAGGGGAGTCTTCCAAGCAAAATTTGTTTAAAACAAGCTTATTTGCATAAATGCACAACAGCAAAGATGTCTGTATGACAATCATATTTTGTTTGTGATAAATGTTTATTTCAAAATGTTTTATTTTTTTAATATTTACACAGTACGTCAGACTCAATCACAATAAAAAAAAATTTTAAAAAAGCCTTTTCAAATTGTATGCATAATTAATTTCGAAATATATAAATATATATCAAACATTCCAAATGAATTAAATTATTCCTTGACAAAGCTTTCTCCAAGATTAATTCAAAACGAAGTAGACAGAAAAATTTTTAGTTAAAAATAAATTTTCATTGTAAGCTTGTAAACATAAGGAAGTAAGCTTTAAGTTCGCAATTTGTGCCAACGACACAAGAAATAATAAAAGAGTCCTTACTTTTAACAGTAAAAGCAAAATTTCGAAATTAATTTGAGGCATCGACATTTTGCTTAAACAATTTACTTATATTTTTCACTAGCTTTCGCCGCTTAACATACTCCTACTATTATAATATAAACAACAAAACGAAAATTGATATCAAATTGTGGCCAGATGTTGCTAATACTTGTTTTTATGTTTCCCACATCTTTAATCAAAAGAACAAGAAGATTAAAATTGTAGTTTATTTAATTAATATTTCTCATATTAATTTTTAAACTTCTATGTTACACATTTTTCCTCAATTTTCGGCAATAATGGGGAATTTTCTTTAAAAATTTTAAACGAACAAGTGGCAACATAAGTTTTATCAGCGCATTTAAAAAGCCGTCTGCTAAAACTTTCGGGATATTAGGGAGATTAATAACGTTTCGTATGTAATGCTATACCTAATATAATTTTCTATTCATTGACCGCACTTTTTTTTTGAGAATTTCTGAATTGAAAAAATATGTCAGACATTGATACTGATTTATGTTTGTCTTGGCCTAAAGTAAGTACATAGCAAAATAAATTATTAAAAATTTTATTAATGCATTAATATGATTGCGCAATTGATTATCACAGTGGACTATGCCCTCCAGATCTGCCTAGTCATTGAAATATAAAGGAACACAGCATTAAACAATGTAGAACATATATTTGTAATTGTTTGGTAAAATCATGAATCGTCCGGGCTTTACGTTTTTTCCTATACACTTCTTTTTTTTTTTTCGATATGCTCTGTATTTTCAAAAATATGATTGTTATTAGAAGTTCATAACTTTTATTTGAATAAAATGTGCTTAAGAGGCGTAATTCCTGGATAAAATTTTCAGGGAAACAAATATTTTTTAACATTTGATGCTTGTATTCAATAAATCTTTATTTCCTTTATGTTTGAATTATCTTATAAAAGGTAGTTTATTCTAAAATAATTCTTATTTTACAGAGGAGAAAGATGTGATCTTTTCTAAATTCCATTCTGTAATGAAAAAGCTTGTTTGTTTTAACTGTCTTATGCTAGAAATTAATTATGATGAACATTGCATCAATATATTTAAATTCACCACACCACCTTTGGTTACTTGAAAACAATAGTTTTTAAAGAAAAAATATAGTATTTTTAAAATGCCCAGCTTTCTTTTCTCTAAGAAATGTACAAGTTTTTTTAATAATTTTTTCATAATGTCATGCACTTGGTACTGTAAATTTTCATTTAATAATATTACTTTTATGTATGTATTCTTGTAACTCTGAATATTCATTTAATGAAAAAAAAATGCAGATTTAAATGAAATTTTAATTAATTCTTTTATAGAATAATTTCAGTTTTTGGTATATATATATATGTGTGTGTGTGTGTCTTATTACTATCTACTATTGCATGTATATTGTTGCTTTTTAAAGTTTTTCCTGATTATGACTTAAAAATTTAGTTTTAAGGAACATCATCTTTATATTATGAAGTATTTTGTAGGTTATGCATCTCCAGTACAATGTTAGTGAAATAAAATCGAATGACAATTACATATAACTGAAAATTCTGAAATATTATCATGAAATGAAAAAAAAATATATATTTTAGTTTTATTGTTATAGATGAAAAATATATCCTTATCATATATTTCCTTTAGAAGCTCTGTGACAAATATTATCATAACAATTATAACAACACTATGATAGTAACTGCTTGAGTTATTAAAATAATTATTGTATAGAATAATTTGCACTAAATAGATAAATGACAGTAAAACTAAAGTACTTTGTTTCATGTTAGTATATTTTTTTAGTTGTGCATATGTATTTAATTTTATTTTCATTAATTAACATAACAATACAGTAGATTACATAATTTAGCAAAATACTTCATAATAGACTTCCTGGGGGAAAAACTGAACACCTTTTATAACTTTCAAAATTTTCATCGCATCTGGATAACATTTAGTGCGATTGCTATAAATGTTCATGGGCAACTAGTTTATAATAAATAAATTAACTTCATTAATATAGTAAATTTCTATCAAAGTATTTTCTCATAATGAATTTAAATTTCTTTTTGGAAAATTAAAAAACACATTAACTATTTAGTGTGTTGTCCAATTTTCATTCATATCTTATCATTAAATCTAAAAACATTTAAGAAAAAATGCTTCGGGAAATATATTCAATTAGCAATTATTTTTAGCAAATAATTAACCCTCTAAATATTTAATGCTTTGGTCTAATCTTTCAACAAAATGTTTCTGAGTTTTTGATTTTTAACTTTAGAACTATATTTAATTCATATTTTTCATACTATAATGTTTAAATTTTTTTTACTTAATTTTTTTAGAATTGGGGGGGGGGATGATTGTGATTAGTGGAAGCATCTTTTAAAGATTTTTTTTTTCTAATTAACATTTTCAATCTCTGACAAGAGATTGAAAATGTTAATGATTTACACCAAGAGAGTTATTTCTTTAAATTTCCTTAACTTGGAAACTTTTTGGCTAAATTCCGCAACATTTTTAATTTGGACTGACTAATATTGTAATTCTAAATTAGTTTTTCCATGGGGAAAATAGTGTTCTTTAATAGAAAATTTCTAAGAACTCGACCCATATTGAGTCAACTCATTTGCATAAGATCGACAAGAGCCACTTTTCGGTTTTTCATATATTATAAAGAGGCTTGTCACAGTTACTCAGTAGTAAATACACATATTTCATTAATAGGTTTTACATATTCTTCAAAAGTTTGATAGAAAGCATCCATACATAAGAAAATACAAAATATTTATTCCAAAATGTTAATAAAATTAAAATATAATAGAAAGTTGAATGTTTATTGAAGTTGTAAAGTGAAATTTTTGAAGTTTGCAAATGTCTCTTACAAATTTCATGCCAGCAATTTTGTAAGATTCTTGGTCAACTATGAACAATATATAAACTTCACAAACTTCAATGTGGAGTACAAAAATTCATATTATGTTGCATCAAAAATTGAATTTAGAGGGCAAGCTGCCTCTTCTCTTAATGTGGCTTTTTATCCAGGATAGTTTCTAAAATTCAATTATTACAGTTTGATCTTCTTGAGAAGTTGATCTGATCCTTTCTTATCTTTAATAACTCCCAATTTTCCAGATACTTTTCAACAAGTATTATTTCAGAAATTAGAAATCTATCTTCAATACTATTGCAAATAAGTGGATTTACAAAAAATATAAATGTAGATTTCAAATTTTTGCTATCTCCATATCTAGGTTTGAAATGTTCTAGAAATGCTTCTAATTTTTCTTCATGTTCATCTAACTTTTCTTTGATATTAATTATATTTTTTACTTGTGTAGAATGATTAAATACTTTATTCTTGGGGTTAAACTTCAAAACTAAATGTAATTTTTTGCCAATCAAAATTTTTTTCCTTTCCTTTTCAAATAAAATCAAGTGAATGAAAATGTTACAGCTAGTCTGTAAAGAACATTAATTTTGAAAGCCAAGTTTCATATTCAAATTTTCGATATATTTTTCAGCATTATCTTTTGTAAATGTTATCTTGGCTGCTGAAGACCCGCCATGTAGTCGGGGCTAATGCGCGTTAAATCTGTTGGGGTCCTAAGTCCTCCCGTTGGCATGGTGCGGAAGTTAGGAGAGGGGGTGCCAGCTCAGGTATAGTCCTCGTCACTTGACCAAGGTTCAAAATTACGAGGTTCATTGCCAATAGCTCTCATGTTGCTTCTAGCGTGACATTAATATAAACTAAACTAAAACTTTGTAAATGTTATGATAGGATTTAAGAGTTACGGAAAAAAACGCTCAAAATATTGTTAGTTGACAGCAATTTTGCTACATATCTTGGAATAAATCACCTGACAATTCATCTGTTTCATTATTTTCTAGTAAGCTCATCAATTAACATGTGGATTTTGGCACCTATTTTTATTAAACTGAAATTCCGAAAAACAATCTTCTTTCTATTATTGTATTTGAAATACTTCAATTGGAGAGAATTATTCAGTGAAGAGGTAAAAAAAATGGAATGCAAGCTTATTACAAAGCAATTCAAATATTGACCTAGAACATTTCTTACATTGATATAGGAATTTGTTGCCATTAAAGGTATTGAGTGTAACACAGATTCCTTCACATTTCAATATCTTCAGATACATACAAAAACAAGCCAGCTGTGGAACATCCTGTTGGTCATAAATTCATGAAGAGCTTCACTAAATGCTGCATAATTTCTCTAAACAAAATTTCGAACATTTTTATTAGTTCGCCAATATGATGTTCGGTTATACAGCTAGACATAGAAATCTGTTAAAAAAAATGGTACTTTTCCTTTTTGCCAGTGCAGGCAATAAAGTTGCCAAAAATGATACAACCGATGCTAAACGAAGTATGTGTACTCTGTGTGTTGTTGCTAATAAAGTCTGCTTGGCAAGATTTGCCTGGCGAAATGGGAAAAGTACCAAAAAAATTTATGAAGTTTTGCTTTAAATATCTCCAAAACTTGATCCACTTCCAAATTTCTTTTAATGAATTATGAATCTCCATATGATTGTTTGGTTTAAGTTATATGCCAAGCTATCAAAAACTAACATTTTTTATCCTGTTATCTTTATGATTCAAAGAAAACAAGTCTTTGTTGTTTACGAAGACTAAATTATTTGAATAAGTTTCAGTATTCATAACCTTTAACTTAGTGGGTATTAAGTTGCCAAGTAGGGAGAGTGTGATGTACTTTGTAAAGTATAAGTAAATTTCTTGCATTTTAGTTTGTCTTGAAGATAAATTTATCTTGTTTGTGTGTCTGTTTTTGATATTTTCCTAAGAGTTGTATAACCCAAAAATTTTCATTAGTTTAATTCTATGACTGAATTTGAAACAATATTGTAATGAACCTGAGATGAAGCTTCCCTGCAACATTACTCAAAGAAGGAGGAAAGACATATTCAGAGAATTTGTCAGAGCCAAGGAAAGCTTAAACAATTAACTCTCAACCATGGTGACAAATTTGGCAACAAAATGTTTTTGTGAAAATGCTGAAATCTAGTGTAATCTAATCTAAATATCGACTGGGAAAAAGTTCTCGACTTTTCTTGAATTTTCCCTGTGATGTTGCACCTAGCTGGAGCAACTATAAATGTGGAAGAATACAAAGCCATAGGTGAATGATCAGGAAATTGATTGAAGTTGGTCGGCACATGCCGAGCTGATCTGCCAAGAAATTATTAGTAGAATGGACAAGTGAATTTGCCAGAAAGTGGCCTGTATCTGCTGGGAACTGTCAAAGTCTGCCTTGGAAATCTAGAGTAATTCTGCTGAGAAATTTGTCATAAGTGGTAACTAGAAAGCTGAACGTCCAAAGTGCTGTGACCGATATTGCAAGGGATGTTTTGTATCTGTGTAGTTCATTTGTTCAAATGTAGTGTCACTTGATTGTGCTATTTATTTGCTACCTCTGTCATGCTGTCTGGAATATTTGTAAATAAAGTGTCATTCATCATTACCCTTTTAATTGGACTATTTACACACACACAAGATACAGAAGAATTTTTGTAACAATATAATTCATTTCCGAAAAATTACCCACCATAAATTAGTTTTAATTGTTTATTAAAGTCTATTAACTGAATTCTTTGAAAAAGCTTGAGATTACATAGTTGATTCAAAAACTATAATTGAATTACATGACCACTGATAAAGTCGCACAAATATTCTGCAAATGCCAATGTAATGTTGCATAAGTCTAATGATAGCACTAGCAGTGTAAATACTCATGAATTTATATAATTACTTAGTTTATTTGACAATATTTAGAGAGAAAAGTTCCGAAATAATAAAATAGATTCAATTATTCAATAGGAATTGCATCTAACTCATCATAGAATTGTATATCCCCACCATTGAAATGTAACTTTGGTTACTTATATATATGTGCAGTTGTATTTCTCAAAAAACTTCATGCAATATAAAATAATTTTTTTTATTTTTATTTTTCTTTCTTAAAATTTCATAATTCGATAAAGGATTCATACACACAAAATCTGACTTTGTTTTAAAATAAAGAATATTTTTTTTTAAAATTCAGATTGATTTTAGAAAAGAATATTTTGAAATTGTTTAGAGTTGAATAATGAGCATCATTCACTCTCAAATGATCTAAAATTCCTTGTTTTTTTGATTCATTTGGATTATCTTTTATAACAAGTTTTAAGAAGATTATTTTTGATAAAATTTTCTTCATGTTATATTAGCCTATTACTAAGGTGACCATTTGTCCTCCTTTTGTGGGTTCTGTCCTTCCTGGAAAAGTGTCTTCCTTTTCGACATTTTAAACTAAATCTCTATTCAGAGATGCCGCACCTGTTACGCAATTATTGAATACAAAAATTTTTTAGGATTTTCAAAAGTTAGATGGCTCACTCTAATGCAGCTGTATAGAGCATGTTTTACAATTATTTGAGCTTCTCTGTTCATATTTTTTAAGTTTAGACAAATGTCCAAAAATTCTGGAGTCTGTTCAATTATGAATTATCAGAGATATTAATGTATTTTGTACATAATCAGTCATCTATTTTCCACCAAACGCTTCAAAAGATTGAAGGTGAACATATTTCAACTATAGAAGTTAGTCTTATTTTAAACTACTTTATTCTTCATTATAAATCGCGATTTGAAGAAAAATTTATTCCTTTAATAATAAAAAGAAAATTGTCAAACTTAGAGGAATCAAATCCAAGCATAATGGGGGGCCCCCCGTGTACCAAAGAAGTGCAGAATTTTTACTAAACATCTTTCCAAAGAATGGTCTGAAACAAATATCATAGAAAATAACAATTTTTAATGGTGTTTTTTACTTCATTGCAAGTAAATTATTAGGTAAGAAAATTGTTTTGAGTTTTTATCGGAAGAAATGTTTGATATTAAAATCAATGACAATTGTCTGTTTGAAGAAATTAAAAAACTGAATGTATATTTGAATCATGATATATTAGAACAATGGGAAACTCAATATGGTGGAAAGAGTTTTTTCAATTGGTATTGATTTTTGGACAAGTGAGAAATCAAGATTGAATGTTGATATTCCAGCTGCAGCACTTACCATAAATTTCAATTTGAAGGATATTTCTTACACCGAAATTTTCAATATATAGTTAGAAAATGATACATTGACAAAAAATATTCATTTAATGGGAAAAATACTCATTTAATTAAAATAGATGTAAGCATAATTAGTATTTTTATTTGAATTAATAAAATGTTTCATTTATTTACGCTGTACTTTTTGCATATATTTTTTTTTTCCTTTTCACTGTAAAATTTTTTTTGTCACATTATTATTAAAGATGTTTGACCTTTTTTTGAATATTGATGTGCAGATTGAGTTTTAGATTTGACTATTGATTTCATTAAAATGCATAAAAGATAGTTGGGCTTGCAGATTTCTGAATCAATCCGAGCTTCAAAATCCTTAGATTGTATTGTGAAGAGATAAAGTGATTTAGGTACCAGTTCAAATGGTATCCTCATTATATGACTATTGTTTCAAATTATGGAATAGAAAACCCACTTATCTTCTCATCTATAGCCAACTTTCTGTTTTCTTGAAATCGTAATTCCAATTGCATAGTATTTGATTTATTAGTCATGAATTTTTATTTCAATATTTTGCTTGAAAAGCCAGAGCAGAAAATTGTTCAGGGCATTATTGTGAAAAGCAAACTTCCTATTATTTAATTAACATATTATAATATGATTTATTAATGAACTACTTTTTCCTTTCCAACTATTGTTTATATGCATTCAATTCAATGAAAATTATTTTTAATCATGAATAAAATATAATCTAAAATCCTTGTATCTTTATGTATTTTAGACAAATTGATATTTCAAAAGAAAAATATCTTAATAAATCCTGCAAAAAATAAGTAAATAAAAATAATTAATTTCTCAATTTAAAAAAAACTTAAATGTCAAATAATTATAATTTTTTTTTTTTTTTGTACAACTAATAAATTTTATAAAATAAAACATTTTGTTTTTATAACAGAAATTTTTATTTGTGCTTTGAATTTATTAAATAAATAGAACTTTTATTTTTACCAAATTCAAATTTTAAAACTGATCTTTCAAATTTTACAGAAATGTATATATATCAAGGAAAATATAGTTGTATAATTTAATCTTGAATCTGAGAAATATGTAGATCATAATTTGTTACTAAATTGCCTGGTAGTAGTTCAAAATAAAAGTAATGTTAAATAATGAGTTTGAAATTTTATACCTTAATTTATTATTTTTTTTTATTTATTTATTTATATGAATATTTTTCATTTTAGGAGCACCCAAGAAGTATAATACCAGAATTATGTAAACAATTTTATACCCTTGGATGGGTGACTGGAACTGGGGGAGGTATCAGCATTAAACATGGGTAAGTTTTATACATTTATATATAGCTATTAAAAACTGTCTTATAATAATATTCAAGTGCATTCTTTTTAAGATATTTGATAACTTTATTTATAACTGAACAAAATTTAAATCTTTATCTAGTTTTATTGTTATGTATATTTTTTTTAAAAAAATGATTCTATTATGCATGAATATTTGCTTTTTATTAACTGTTTTTACATGTATAATAATTGCTAATTTTTAAAGTACCATCAGTGTGTTTCAGAATAAGAAATACTATAGTGAACCATAGTAATGTGGGAGAATTTAGTGTTTAGTTTGCAGGATTGTGCAGCACAGGAGGTCATTTGTAGGATTGATTATGTGTAATTGAAACTAAGGAAACATTATGTGACTGAATTGAAGGAGTCATAATTTAAAATAACTACAGTATTGCTTCTTACATTTATTCATTAAATTTTATGAGAAAGAGACAGACATATTAATTTAATGAATCATTTATTTAAAGATACAACTTTATGAGAGATATTTAATGTTTTATTTATTCATTAATTGTTGTTAGAACTCATTTATTATTTATGGAGTCAACTTATTTAATTGATATATTGTTTGATGTATACATTCCACAGTACTAAATATATTATAAACCTATCCTAATAAAAAGGAATGTTTAAAATCTTAAGATATTAATTAAGGAACTAATGAGAATGCATATGAAAGAGTGTTTTAGAACTCAAACTGCTTTCATTTGTAAAAAAATATTTTCTACGATTTTAGAAGTGTAATAAAATTATATATAAAGACTAATTATAGAAAAATTTATTCTTTGCATGAAAAGAGTTGGCAAAAATTAGCTTGAATATCTAATATTCAGTTGTCTAATATTATCAGCAATCTAATATTGTTATGTACCTCTACAGTCTTTCATTACAAATTACTTCAAATTTATATTAAAATTTTAAAGTACTTGATGTAATTGATACTCTATGAAAGAAAAAAAACTATTAGAAAATCATAACATTATTTTTCATGGAGAGGTGGTTTGCATAATCCAACTTCCCTCATACCTTATTTAAATTTTTTGGACTTTTTTTTTTTTTTTTCTTTTTCTTTGATGTCTGAGAAAGAGATAAATGAATTATTTTTTTAATTGTTATGTAGGGCTTTAGCAAGTTCATGAATTATTATTTTTTTTTATCTGGCAGAGAAAAGCTAAGTTCAATGTTTAAAAACTTTTGTGTCCCCATTCCAGATGCATCTAATAATGTAGATATTGAATAATTAAAAGCATATGGTCTAAATTAAATGTTTTTACATTACTTTCAATTTTTAAAAATGCAAATAAATACTTTCCACACTTATAGAAAACAAAATACTTTATTTCCTCCAGGACATGATAAAAATTTTGAATTTTCCTTCCCCCCCTCTTTTATATATTTTGAGCAATAAAACTGTAAAAGCATTAAAATTAAATCCATTTGCTCAACATCCCCCCCTCCCCATTTGCACAAATGGACATACTGTCTTTTCAGAAAATTTTTTAAAACCAAAAGGCATGATAAATTTGACAGACTAGGAGGACTGCTAATAGAGTGTATCAGCAAACATCTCAACCCAACTAATTATTATTTAGTAAACACAGTTGTAAGATCTCAAAATTTTAACTATCCAAATCAGTTAAAATAATAGTTATTTTTATACCACAAATTTATATGTTTCACAGAGACTTAATATTGCATTAATTAAATCCTATTTAGAATCTTTGACAGACTAGGAGACCACTCTTTGGAGATTTTAACCTTCATTGCCCAATGTATGGCTCAATTGACATTTAACTGCACAGTAATAATTTTGAGGGATAATTAACTGAATCTCTCTCTCTCTCTAATTTTAGTCTGCTTAATACTACTTCTCCAACACATAGAAGTACTGTAGGTGCACTCATTGGTCTTCTCCTTTGCTCATCAAAACTATTTGAATACACTGATGCTTGCATTTTGACGGCATCATTTCCATTTGTCTACGACCCGTGTGGTGACCGGGAATGACAGAATAGTCCCACTGTTACACATGCATGTCGTAAGAAACGACTAAAATGAGTACCAAGCGTCTGGGTGTATAGCCGGGCACCCTGCCCCTGGGAATTATATCAGAAGACCTCAGGGACTTGCTGCCTTTAGGTAAGTATGGGCATCATGACCCCAAGGCCCCCTAGTGATCTTTTTCTTTCCTATAGGGTTTACTGTCTTTGGTAAACATGGGTGACACGCCCCCGGGATATCCTAGCGATCCTTTTCTGTTTTCGATCCTCCTTCTTGTCAACCAATTTGTGTCTTTCTTCCATTTTTTTCATGTCTAGACCACAGTTAAATCTATTTTGGCGCAACATAGCCATATCTGGCTCTTGCGCCAATAAACTTTACTTTCTCACTTGACACTTCTTGTCGACCAATCTATTTTTATAGTTTTAACGTCTAGATCACATATTTACCTTGCTTGGTGTAGTATGGCCACATCTGGCTCTTGCGCCAATAAACTTCACTATCACTCACTCACTCACTCATTTCATTTGTGTACAGCTTTTTTAACAGTGATCATTACCATATCATTACAGAATTTAATTTTCAAATCTCTCAAAAATGAACCGTAAAAAGAGTGAATTGGCAATCAGTGATAAAGCAAGTAGCACCTACATTGGGTTATAAAAGGTAGCAATATCAACCTTTCAGATACTGTTGCTAGAATCTTCTAATAGATCTTTTTCACCTAGATGGAATTATATATGTAGTAATTTCTATGAACTTGAGAATTTTTTACGAAGAAAGGCTTTTTTGACATTTCTCTTCAACTATGGATTCAATACAAGCATTGTTTCAGCAGACTCAGATTTAAATAAAAAAAAATTTTAAGAAAATGTACTAGTACACAATTTGTAACAATATTTTTAATCAGAGAACCTTTTATATAATATCCTAAAAATTTCTACTTTGAAGAATCCTCTCAAATTCAGGCTAACCTTTTTGAAGAATTTCTTTTTTCTGCATCAATACTTGCCTCATGAGCTGTTTCCTTTGAATTAACTTAGCAAAGGAAAAAAAATATTCCACATTTTTTAATTAAATAAAGCTATATACAAACACAAATCCAAAAACACAACTTCAGATGCAGCCTAGATTACAGCTACTTTCCTCCAAAATTTGAATAGCAGTCAATGTGTCATTGTTCTAAAATATATTCAACCCTTATCAATAGTCCCACAGGCATGGAAACATTCCATTATTCTTCCAGTTTCCAAATCCTACTAAGACAAAGCTAAAATTTTATTTTATAGTCCTATAGCTCTGACTTTGGTATCTCCTAAAACTTCAATCAGTCAAAACATTTTCTGACAATAGAACAGGAACTTCCTCCCTATCACTATATATATATATATATATATATTACTTTAAAAGACAGCAAAATAACAACTTACCTTATTCATAGTGATAGTATATGGAAGGTTAAGAAATTCTTTGTGAGAATTAGCTTAGTTGTAACGAGTGCTCATGATTCTGTTTATATCGTTTCTTTCCTGTAGAGCTCTTCAAATCAGATGGACTTGTTTTTTATTTAAAAAAGTCTCTTCAAAAGGATGTCCTTTATATAGACACTGAAAATGAAGATATTGATATTAAATGCATGAGCTATGAAAAAAATGAAATGAACTAGATTGCTGATGAAGTGTTGGGAAAGACCAATAGAAAAGGTATAAAGAGTCGATATTTGGCAAAACACTTATAACTCTCTTGTTGAAGAGGAAAAGAAAACTAGAGGGAAAGGCATGAATGCAAATCAGGTTGAAATTAAAATACCAAGTTCCTTAAATTCCAACTAACAATGCACTGTCACCATCAGAGAACTTTTGGAGAAAGCTTTGTCAAATAGAAGACTGTTGAGAACTTTTTTTTTGCTGATGATGAAATAAATATACTTGGATATTTTTTAATCTGAAGGAAAATACATTTGAAAAAGGGATAATGGCCTTCCCCCCTTTATATTCATCATAAATCCATCAATAAATTTCATAAACATTTGTATAGCCATCAGGTAATTTATTAACATAACCTTCAAGAAACGCTAATTCCTCATAACATAAATCGATTTTATTGGATATATGACTAACAGAGATTAAAATATCCATTTTGTGACATTTTTTCTATCTGAATTTGATCATGATGTAACTCTATATTCACATTATACTTTTGATAACGTACTATAAGAATTAATGCATATTATGTGATATAATTTTTAATGTGTGTTTATCTGTTACTACATGTTCACCTTTTTAGTACAATAAGTATTCTTAAGTAGTAATTACCGTAATTACCTTGAAACAAAAATTAATATTTTTCAAAAAATATAGTTCTGAGATTTTCGTTGCCCCATCTGGAGTTCAAAAGGAACGTATTAAGCATGATGATCTATTTGTAATTGATACTCAAGGAACCATTATATCTACTCCAGTTCCAGAGAAGTGTCTGAAAATTAGTGAATGTACACCTTTATTCATGAATGCTTTTACAAAAAGGAGTAAGTGTGAAATTATAAAATGTATTTTGTTCACATAGCAATAAATTTAATTTTTTAATACATTCATTGTACTGCTATCATTTATGTTATGCTGTATCCTTATAATCAGATATTTAAATAGATGTTGCCATTCAAAAATCCTTCATTTTATGACTGTGATAGATACATTATTTTAAATCATCATATTCTGTAGTGCATATCTTCAAATAACAATATATAAACTTTTTCAGTTGATTCAATGGATAGTCTACTAAAGGTTCATATATTGGAAGTTTATTTTTTGACCATCTTGTATAAACATAAAAATCAATGGATAATATATAAGAATATATTTAATTTTTTTTCAGAAATTAAATGCAATTTTGAATTTGGATACATATATAAAACACTTCCACAGTATAAGTATTTTCCTTCCATAAGCTAAAATCATGCAATCCTTTAAGTATATTTAATTTTTTTTTACTCAGATTTTTGACATAATTATACAAACAAACATATTTTAAGGCGTATGCTGGCAATCAATGTTATTTTAATGATAAATGCAATTGTATTTGTCTAATTTATTTCTTCCTAAAAATGCAATTCTATTTATTCTTAACCAGCAATACATTCTTTTCACAAAACTAGAGCCATTCTCGAACTTTAGTATTAATATTTTGAATTGTTTTTCATGCAGGATTCATTATAATTGTATTTCATGCTTTTATCTTGTA
>BMAW01041679.1:639773-711695 GCA_019974015.1 Nephila pilipes | reverse complement strand
TCAAAGCAATGATGGCTTGGTTTAATTAATGTTTCATTAAATATGAGGGTTGTAGGCAATAAGAGTTCATAGTTTTGAACCACAATCCAAAGATGACTATAATCCTTTTTAATGAACATGTTATAATAAGGGATGCTACAAATCTAGTAAATGTGACTATATCTTTCTATCTGTACACACTCTCCTAACACTACATAGAACATGCATAGGACAGATTTTACCCAGTTTTGTTCTGTGCATTTATAGCATGCATATGTAATTGGGCTGAAATCATAAGCAACCATTTAGCAAGTCAATGCAACCGGTCAAGCCTCTTTTATGCTTTATATTATTATTTCAAAATAATTGGTTAATATTATTGAAACCTGGGGTGTAATTTTAATAACATATTTTAAAGTATTGTGACAAAAAGCTTTTAACTTCTTTATGCAAGAAGTTAAAATGTTTTTTACACTCGAATAATAATATCTGAAAAATTCTGATAATTTTAAATCTTTGCAGATGCTGGTGCTGTAATTCATTCTCACTCTAAATCTGCAGTTTTGGCAACTTTAATGTACACTGGATCAGAATTTTCCATAACTTATCTAGAAATGATAAAAGTAAAACAACTTGTAGTTTTTTTTTTTCCCTCCTATTAAAAATTATTCATTTTCATGTATTTCATTCTTTAATTTGAATTTATCAGGGTATAATGAAAGGAAAAACTGGAGTTCATTACAGATATGATGATAAATTAGTTGTACCTATAATTGAAAATACACCTTTTGAAAAAGATTTAAAGGTATGACCTTTAGTTAATAAATAAAATACTTATGTTCATTTACCTATTAGACAATTATTAACTTGTGTATTAGTTTATTGAACTGCTTTGAAAATATAACGTTTATAATTGAAGATAATGTTCTTTTTAAATCTCACTATGCTTTAAAAAACTACCAATCAGAATTCAATATGATCCCATTATTTTTTCAGTTGAAGTTCAAATTATTTTTCAAAAGCAGATATCATACTCAAGAATTTTACCAAATCTTATTTTGCATCATTATACTAAAAAAATTTCTACTGCTCTGATGTAGACTCAAAAAGTAATCACAAAGACTTGAAATGATGCATGCCACCCTGAAAATTAGTAGTTTCATAATTGAAACATGTCTTAATTTTATTTAATTACACAGCAAATACTTATCTATATAATTTTTGAAACATTTAGAATCTTCTGATAATTTGATTGTAACATGTACTTATAAATTTGAATGCATAAAATCATGAATTAATACTTTTATTTTTTAACTTGCATAAAAAAATTAATTTTTTATCCTTAAATGAATATTAAATTTTTTTTAAAAAAAAATTACATAGAAACTGGGATTAAGGTTAAGACATTTAAAGAAAATGCTATGATTTTCTAAAATTAAATTGAAAAGAAGTAAAAAGTTTTTCTTAATTACACTGGAAAAAGTCATTTTTAAGTACATTTAAAACATTTTCTTTAAATTTCTCATACTTAGAATTTTCGACTATATATCCTTTAAAAACATATTTATGTTATGAAATAAGTGCAAATTAACTTATATCATATTTACAGTAAATGCAAATTTTAGTTTTTTTTCTGAAATAATAAAATTGCTTTAGATGTAACATTAGCTCCCTATGACATTTGTATTAGATCAGATTTTTTAATAAGTTTCATAAAATTAATTTCATGGGGAAAAATTCATTGCAGGACAGAATGGCAACTGCTATTGATGAATACCCAGAAACATCTGCCGTTCTTGTACGTCGACATGGTGTCTATGTATGGGGAGATACATGGCAGAAGGCAAAAACAATGTAAGCCGAAATTTACATATTAAAATATAGATTTTCATACTTTATACATTTAATAAAATATTGTTTCAAATACATTTCATGTTATAGGGCAGAATGCTATGATTATTTATTTGATATTGCTGTTCAAATGAAGTCATTAGGCCTTGATCCTACCAAGAAACCTGAAAATTAATATACATTGGTTACATTTCCTGAATATACCCAAGTGTCTTCAGATGGAATGTCTTCATACAGTGAATTACAGTGCTTGATTTTCAGTCCTTTTAGAGCACGCAACATTCATTAAAAAAAAACGTGATACTCTGTGAAAAAGCATTTATTATTCAAATACTTTAAAAAACTGTTCATTTTATGGCAACTTAATAAAGAGATTTTAAATTTTTTTTTTCATCTTAATTTAGTAGTAATTGTTTTAAGGCAATTCATTTTTTCTCTTATCAGTTTGTAATTTTAGAATTGAAAAATAATGTGAGGTGTTTGTTTCTAATTACTTCTAAAATATTTTATAACATGTTTTTTCAGTAAATTGGTCAATTTAAAGGTAAAATATTTTTAATATTGGGTAATTTTCCACAGATATGGGTGCATATAGCCATATTTACCTAATCAGCAGCATAGTAGAAATTGCTTTTATCTAATTAGCATTATGAAATTAAACGAAACTGAAAAAACGTTAGTAAACAACATTCATTACATTTTTCTTTAAAATACATAAAGTAATTTAAAATTGCCATGGATTTTATAGTCTTTCAATCCACATTTTCCAGATTATTATTCATCTCTTTAAGTTGTAGAGACAATTTATGGTTATTTATTATAGAATAGATGTGCAAGGATAAGCTTAATTTTAACAGATAAAAATACAGCTAGGATTATTGTGTCCAATTGTTTACTTTTAAAAGCTTGTTTTATTTCTTTCAAAAATATTATTTAGTACATTTCTTCAGAATAACTTTTATACATAGTTTATATAAATTTAGTTTTAAAAAATCATCAGGCAAAACTTAACAAAACAAAAATTTTCATTAGGATATTTTAACATTATAATTACAATATGAGAAAAATTAATGTGTCATAGCAAAACCAAAGAAAAATTTTTGATATTTTATGAAAGCTTTTATTAATGATAATTCTACTATTTACATATTCAAATAATTGTAAAATGAAACTATGAACATAATTTTACATGACTTTCTTAAACTGCATATAATCATGTCTATAAAACATGTCAAATATTAAAACTCAAAAGACAACATGAAATAATATTTAAGAGTATATAATTTAGAAATTAATCAATGGACCCAAAAGCTGCTTCTATTTAACAAATATAGAAACAAGATATAAAAATCCATTTTAAAGATTAATATTGATTTAAAATATGGTATTGAAAAGATAAGATAATGAAATCGCTTTCAGTAAGAATCTCATATTCAGTAATATTATTCATTAAATATCACATTAAATTAATTTGAACATATATCAAATTATTCCGAATTTTACTAGATAAACTTACTAAATAATAAACTCATTTTAAAGTAATGTTTATGCTAGAAATACTTCACATTTTTCTTCGTCTTATATACATGAACAGAAATTGTATTTTGAACCATCAAGTATATAAATTGTAAATAATAACATATATTGGAATAAAATTTCTGAAATATGAAACAAAATTATATTTGTATAAATCAAAAATTTAATTTATAAATTCTTATTTTCTAACAAATTTATATATGAACCTGATAAGAGGTCTTCTTTCTGTATTCCTAATTTTAACATTAAGTCATGTGCTATCTTTTCACCATATTCTATTGTTTCACCTTCTTTCAGCACAACCTAAAAATAAAATATGCATTTATAAAAGTGTGTAAATATTATTAGAACCTTAACTTGTTTTAAGAAAAGGCATATTAATTACATAAGACAGTAAAGAAAATTTATTTTACATGAGTGGTCATGGTCGCGGATCTTGGTTGGTGGTTTTCGTCGAGTCGTGGGTCTGAGCCCTGATGCCACTAGACCTGCCATGTAGCAGGGCTGATACATGTTAAATCTGCAGAAGTCCCAAGTCCTCTTATTGGTATGGTGTGAAAGTATAGACATGAAGGTGCCTGCTCAGGTGTCATCTTCATCACCTGATTAAGGCTCACAAATTTGAGGTATATTGCCAATAGCACTCATGTTGTTTAGTGTGACATTAATAACAATTGGTTATTTTACATGATTATATATATATATATATATATAATTTTGTAATAAAATTGGGGGGAAATTAGTTCTTGTCTTTAATACAAGAATATGAAGGAAATTTTGCAAGAAAAATTTAAGACATTTAAATCTTTCCAACATTGAAACAAACTGACTTAAAAATTTAGCTCAGTTTTTTATATTACTCTTATTATGTGAATATCATCAGTTACCCACCAAAAATAATCACTGGAACACTTCTAAAGACATACCTGTCCTTATTAATATCTTAACCCCTTCCGGTAAAATGACGAGCTACACTCATCAGGAAACTAAAGTTACTATTGAGTATGATAATTAATTTAGTTTAAAATTTCTAGTGTACTGAATTTGACAACACTTTAGTCATTTGTGGAAATATCTCAGATCACTATCACATATTGTTGACCGTTAGAATTTCTTGGTACAAGTCACTGCCAAATTGTTGTTAGTCAACAAGATTTCATTCTTATAAACATTTAGTGTGAACATCAGTCAATATATATTTATTCAAAAGGAAAAACGTGTTGTATAATAAATACCATAATGGATAAGAGTAGTGCAGACTATGAAGGTCAAGATGGTTGGAACTAGTGGGCATCCTTTATATAATGACACCCCGAATAGGTTGCAGGCTAAAAGATAGGGACATTTTCCAGAATATATCCCTTCAACTCAGAATATATGAAAACCTACTAAGAGGTGTTGTGTGTTACAAGACTAAAATTAGAAGAGAGATTTCATGGCAGTGAAAACAATGCAGGATTCCTTTGCACTTACTAGTGTGTTTTGAAAAGTACCACATGCTTGAAGAATATTAACTGTATACCTTTTTTTTTTAGTAAAAATGTATATTAATTAAGAATATGTAAGAACTATAAAATAAAACAAGTTTTTTTAAGTAAAAATTAAATGGTTATTTAATGCTCAGTTTTCATTATTAAATCATATCAGAAGGGGTTAATATGTCAAAGAAATCGAAATTTTTTTTTTTTTTTTTTTCTTAATGGATAATGCTTCATTGTAACCTGGTAATAAGTAAGATAAAATTCAGGCAATTTATGATGGATGAACTGAAAAAAAATTCAATTTGGATTATTTCACTACCAGCTCAGCATTGATTAATCAATGGCTTATGTATCAGGGTTGCAATTCTCTAAAAATAATCCTTTTGGGAAAATCAATTCGCTTTGGATTCAAAGTCTGGATGATTTGCACTAATAATGGTTATCCATATAAAGTGGAAATTTGTGCATGAAAGCAGTCAAATGAAATAGTCCCACTTAGTACCAGGATAGTAAATTTAACAGTCGTTGCAAATCCATCCTTTAAGTAAAAATATTTCACGATAACTTTTTTCTATTCATGATAAAGGATCTTTATAGTAGAAATATGAAAGCTATTGGAATAACTGAGAAAATAATATTTAAAAATGTCCATTGATGTTTCAAAAGGAGATGAGAGGTCCATTTGATTACCAAAGTGATGGATCAGTATGAATGACAATTCTGTAGTAACTGTTTTTTCAAATTATTCCTCTATCTCTATAAATCCAGTTAACTTAAGGTATTCATATAAAGGTACTAAGAAAGTGGGCAAAAAAGAACCAAATTTAATACATAAATATAATGCTGGAATTGGCGGAGTTAGTCTGACAGATCGAATCCTAGCAGCTAGCATCCAATGCTTTGCAATAAAAAATGGTGATGGAATTTATTTGTTAATGAATTAAATATGACTTCTGCCACTGGTTGGCTTTTATATACAGCAACTGATAAAAAACAATTCCAAGTTGAATTATCTGGAGTTTTTGCTGAGAGATAGCAATCACTTTAAGAATTGTACTAATAAAAGCTGGGCATCAACCAGAATCCAAAATTCACAGCCATATATCACAGAGAGAGTGAGGCTATTTCTTTTTACAAACAGCTCAATAAATATATCATTCATTCTTATTACTATGCTTATTATTTAATCTACTTATCACTACATTTCATTTTAGAGTTAATGTCCAAAGTATAGTCAGAGTGGCCAATGTTCTCAACTGGGAACATCAGGAAAATTATGTGCAAATTTTTTTCTTGCCATTTTCATGACTTAATATTTCTTACACTCAAGGCACCTTAAGGCAAAATAATAATTTAAAATGGATCTGAATTTATATCTGTAAAAGATTAAAACTGCAGTAATGGATAGTAATTAAAGTAAGTTGAATGTCATAAATGAAATGTTTATTTACATAAGAATAGCCTGCATTATTTTTAACATGATCCTTGCCAAACGTCATATTTTGATCAGAATATCTTTTGTTTCTTGCTTTAGTGGCTCATAGCAGATCATATTTGAAAACAACACAACAGCATGAATTCAAATAGATATAAAGAGTAAAAGATTGATACAAATCCAAAAATGTTTTATTTTGAGAAAGAAATAGATCGTAATACAGATTCTGTTTCAATCAAAAAGTTACCAAATCACATGGAGATTTATTGATTCGTCACTTTTACCAATTTTGGATATTTTCCTTTGACTTAAAGTGTTTTTGAATAACAGAGAACAATTTCCGAGACAATACGATGTTAAAAACTGAAAGTAGACGAAAACGCAAATGTGCATCAACACTGAAAGAATTAAGGTCTTTTTCCAAGCACAAAAGGATAGATCCATGAAAAAAGAAAAAGGTATTGATCCTAGAATTCCTCCACTCATAACTTAAGTTAACAAATGGAAGGCTTTCTTCCAACTCCAGAAACCTCTAAGCCTTTTTTCTTTTTGTCTCGGAGGTAATCCACGATAAAACACTACAATATCAAAGAAAAGATCCATCAGAAGACATAAGGTACCCTTAGTTGCAGTACTAATTTTATAGATATGTCTTAATGAGGACTCAAAAAACCCTAGTCATCACTCACTGATTCACCACTGCCATCTATTTACAGTAAAAAGTGGTTCAAAATAAGTGAAAAATTTATCTCCAGGACACCACTTTCCTTCTTACAGAATGATGTGCATGGAAAAAATGTTGGTTAGCAATGCATATTATAAATATGCAAATCTGTAACATGGGCTATTCTCAAATTTTCCCTTTCAATTAGCAAATGCATCTGGTGTTTCTTTCTGATTTTATATTCAAGTCCAGCTTCATCCCAATCAAATGGACCATGATGCAAATTAAATAGACTTTGAAAGTGGAATGAATTAAAATAATCAAGTCATATAAAAGCAACAGAGAATTGAAGAGAATTAATGTTAAGATAAGAAAAGTTTTGAAGAGTGGTAGTATTCTGGCATGTATAATAGACTTGGTGAGATAAGGACTCGACAATGTCGGAGAAATTGCAGGAGGTTCTCTCAATCTTAATCTGGCAAGTGTATTCTTTGATAGATTATAGAAGTTATTAGTACTCTCAGAATGAAACATAACTACGAAGAGCATCCTCCTTAATTTAGGAATAAATATTGGTTAAAATTGACTATTTTATTTAATTGGTCTATGCTTGAACAAGTTGAAATTTTGATCTCATGATTAAACTTCAAGATGACAGACAAAATGGGTGATAAGATGCCATTAAATATCTAACAGCAAAATACACAAGGCATAAAAAGTAAACAAAAATGTAAAAAAGAAACAAAGAAATCATTTAGCCATGCTTCAGCAAAAACTCCGATTGATACACTATGCAATGAAAAACAACAGTAAAAATGTTGATTATACATACGCACCGTCACCAAAGGTATAATTTAAATTATGATTACAAATATATATCTGTGAGCTAGTTGTACTTTAGACTCAAGAAAAGGAGTAAAGAACATATTTCACATTATAATTTCAATAATTGATAATTTTATTTTAAGAATTATAAAATTGTTTTAAAAATTACAAATTGTTACACATCTTGAGTAGTAATACATTTTGAACTTCAGTGGATTAAAACAATATTAATAACTGAATATTTCAATGTGTCAGCCATACACATCATCAATATTTTTAATTTAAAATTTGGATTTCTTGTGAAATATGTTCTTAACTAGAATATTGGATGAACATGGAGGCCATTGTATTGGTCCTTTCCTTTCAATCCATCTGTCAGGAAATTTGTCATCCAGGAACTCATGAACAATCATACCCTAGTGAAGCAGTGCTCGGTCTTGCTGATAAATTATATAGAGATGAAACTAAGGCATAATCGATAGTTCCAAAACACATAAGTACTCATTCCCTGTGATGATTGCTTTCCATGAAGAAAAAATGGTCATTAACCAAAGTAAGCAAACATTTGCTGTGTCGCTGTCTCATAGCATCTCCATAGAAACATTTGAAATCTCCAATTCCCCAGATGCAAACATCATGTTGTACATTTTTCTGCATACATGAAACTTTAATACATAAAAAAAAATACAATTTAAGTAATTGTTGTCAACAGAAATTCTATCAAGAATCACAATTGCATAATTAGCACATTTATAACAATCATTTGGTTGTTGAACTTGAACAAGTTGCACTTTAAAAGCATGCAATTTAAGATGTTATTGAAGAATATTCATTCAAGTTATTCGAGGCATATGCAATTTTCAAATAATGCATGCCAAGTAAACTTGTAGGACTCTGCTGGTATACACAGCAAATGAGAACCACTTTTATTTCAGTTTCTTTAAATACACCTTCCAGTCTTTGAAAGGCTGGCAAATGCTGCCAGTTTCTTTAAATTTTACATATCACTATTTTATTGACTTCATGTCTGGAAGTGGTCATCCATAACAATGTTGAAAATTATGTTGAATAATAATGGGCGATAAGGGTTCATATGGACCCGAAACTACTTTGAGCCTTTTCCTTTATCGATACCATTTTGATGATAATTGAATGTAAAATCACTATTTCTGCATTAGTTGTGTCATTTGTTGCACTAAAAAAAAATTAAAGAACATGACTTTTCCATATATATATAATTATTACATTATTCCATAATTATACACATAAATTTATTATATTAAGTAATAATTGCGGTACATTTTTATAATTAAGGAAAGATTTTGATACCATGCTGTATTTTTCTAGTTGCAAAAAAAAAAAATTATACTTTTGAAAGAAATATTGTGTCTTGGGTTTTAGAAGCTGTGTTTTGAACCCCCACTTTTGAGAGACTGTTTTTCTATTCTGTGTTGGGGTAATTTGCACCCTCAATCTGTCAGTCCATAAAAAATTTGTCAGATCTTCTTTAATAATGCTGTTAACAATTAGGCCAAAAAGGATTTCCTCTAAAGTTAGTTATTAATGCACTTTAGCTTCTGTCATCATTGTTAAAGACAGACACCAAATATTCTCCTTCTAGTATCATCATCAAAATTATATGGAAGGTTTGTTCCGATTGATATTTTTTAGGTCCTTTTTTCGGCCATTACTGCACATCCTTTCCTTGCAATACTGAGATTTTTTCATTTTTTTGGACAGAGTCCTTTTGACGCCATCAGTTGTCTCTAGTTGACTAAAGAGATACAGCAGGAATATCTTTGTGATTTATATGCAGGCATCTTAGTTAGACACACTCAGGCAAGCGTTTTATGTCAGGGGTACTCGTAATCAGTAATTCTAGGCTGAGCTGCCATCTAGTGTGCAAGTCCTGAGAGTCAACACTTCAACAGCATGATGTTTTTCTCTATCTTCGGAATTATTTTTTCCTACCTTATAACAATTCGAACTCTCATTCTGTCAATCTAAAAAAAAAATTCATCCAGCCTTTTTTTGCAGTGCTCTTAATAAATAAGCCAAAAAATATTCCAGTTATTAAAGCACAGTGGCATACCCAGGGGGGATGGGGAGGCAAAAGGGCATAGGCACCCTTAAGATTTTTTTTCTGGAAGTTAAAATATTTCAAGATAATTCTTTAATTATAGATATTTACAACTTTAAAATAAATGAATTTTTTCTTCTATTTCTTAAATTTTTTATCAGTAAGAGAAAAATTATTTTATATCAACCAATTCCTGAGAAAAGAATACAAAATTCTTTGGTGTCTTCAAAATGTTCTTCTGGGACAATGTTTAAAGACGAAGAGGGGGGTGCATCTCTATAGAAGATGCTGCATCCCAACAGTTTTCTAAAAAAAGAATTAAAGGAAACATTCTTTTCTTCAAGACAGTGATCTATAAGTGCTCAAAACAAATCTTTGGAAATGCCCATCTTTTCATATCACCTCTGTACAGAATTGAGTCAATCTATGAGTGGCAGTCTCAAGTGTCATAAACTGAAATCAGAAAATTGGTGTTGATGTATTTTCTTTTGCACAAATTTTTACTTCATAATTTTATAGCTTTAAATTTACTTCAATTTTTTATCTTAATTTTTTGATTTGACAATGATTAAGAAGCAACAGCAGTCACTATTAAATTATTTTAACTCGGAGTGGAAAAACCATAAGATGGGTGTTTGGTCATTCCTTTTGGCTCCCTTTAAATAACTGTTCAGCACTGCTTGCATTCTAGCAGTGTGCCGTATAAATCACTAGTAAAAATTGCAGATTGCAAGAAAATGACAAAGCTCCTCAACGGCCTCTGGTTTTGGAAAGTTCCTAATTGCCGCAACTTTCTCTGGTATTGGAGAAATGCCTACTGCAGTCCCAATATGTCCAAGAAATTTTACTGAAGTTTCGTCTAGAACACTTTGGGAAGCATTCAGTACCTTTCTGTATTCTTCAAAACATTGGAACACTTGTTTAAGATGAAGAAAATGTTGATCTTCATCCTCAGATGCAACTAGAACATCATCGAAATATGGCACACAAAAGTCCATTCCTCTTAAAACATAATAAATGAATCTTTGGAACATAGCAGTAGTGTTTGAAAGAACAAATGGCATGTAGAAGAACTCAAACAGTCCAAATGGTGTTGTGACAGCGGTTTTCGGAATGTCTTCTTCCTGTACCAGAATCTGATGGTATGCTATGGCCAAATCTAGAGTTGAGAAAATTCTTTTCTTCTCCAAGACTTTCAAACGGTCCTGAATATGAGGCACTGGATACTGATCAGGAACTTCCTGATTTAGTTTCCCAAAATCTCTACATGGGCATCAATCTCTATTACTTTTAGGCACCATGTGAAGTGGAGATGCCCAACAGCTGCTCGATGGTCTGCAGATTTTGGTTTCCACTAGATATTGGAACTCCTATTTTGCTGCTTTTAGCTTATCTGAAGGTAGTCATCTAGGCTTGGAGGAAACTGGAGGTCCCCTTGTAAGTATTGAGTGTTTAACATCATGCTTCAATTGCCTTGGGATTGAAACAGCTTCAACGAGAGAAGGAAACTCAGCGAGCAGTCGATGAAACTTGTTGTTGCCATGAACTGCCTTGACGTCGGAATTATTCCATTATTCCCTGTGTCAGCCACGACTAGCAGTCCATAGTAACGAAGGAAATCTGCTCCAATTATAGGTTGCGAGACTGCAGCAATAATAAATGGCCATCGGAACATTCTTCTTAGTTCAAGATCAAGGGTCAACAGATGCTGACCATAAGTTGAAATGATGGTTTCATTTGTTATGAAAAGTTGAAGAGAAGCAGGTGGATGAGGCTTTGATGCCATGGTCAGAGGAACTACAGAGACGTCAGCCCCAGTATCAATCAGATATTTTGACTTGGAAGTTCTATCCAAGAGATACAACTGATTGATCCCCTTTGTGCCGCCACTCAGTGAGTCAAGTGATGGTCGCTCTAGTTTTCGACCTGGAAGGAACAAGGCTTTGTGCACATTGTTTGAAACACCAGTAGTACCAACAATGTTCATGATTACCAGAGTTCCTGATGGCTGATTGGCGATGGAAACGTCTCTCTGGTCCACAAAAGGTAGAATGTTCACGGGTCTCCAGGCGAGATAAAATATCTATTAGCATGGTTATTAGATATTGGTTCTCGGAGTCAATTGCGTGAATCGACGAGGTATGACCCGCAACTGCCATGATACCATCTGCCATCTCAACTAGTTTCTCCAACCGGTCATTCAAGATAGCCAAAATTTGCTGTACGTGGGTAGGCAAGTGCTGTAGAAAAAGAGATTTCAGCAATTCTTCCATCGTTCTATTTCCTGCCTTGCTCCTTATCTCCAGTAAAAGACACGAGGGCTGGCAATTACCAAGCTACATTCTGAAAATGAGATAACATAAGTGTTGTTCCTTTAAGCCAGCATATTGTGAGTAGAGTCTGTTTCTGAGCTCGATATATGACTTCTCTACAGGAGGATTTAAAATGATACCTCCGACTATGTTAAATTCTTCAGGCTGCAACGCAGAAATAATGTGGTGAAATTTTGTGACCTCTATCGTAATTCCTGCTAGAATGAATTGGTTCTCCATTTGGCTCAACCATATCTCCGGATTCACCCGTCAGAGGGGCGGTACTTTCACTTAAACACATACTATGTTGATGGCCGCTGCACTATTCTCATGAGACATCACAAGCAAAAATATTCCACAATATTGATTTTACAATATGAAGAAAGCACTAAAAAAATTTTTCAGCCTTAAAAAGATCTTTTCACAATTCAATAAGTGGATGCAAAGAGATTGCCATGTTCAAAGCTCCGTGTTCAACCACTATTGCATGTATAAATAAAGGTTCTTGATTTCATCAGCAAAATTATTTATTTGCTATTTAAAGCAACACACATGCTAAATTATTTATACTATTTACAAACAACTGCTAACAGGACTTAATGATATCATGATCATAGAACAGTAAGAATAGCAGAGCTGTTTACACTATGACCTCTATCGAAGATGGGGCAAGTCCCTCTGATGTTTTTCTCCTTCCCGTAAACCATGTTGTGTCTCCTCTTTGTTCATTGATTCAGCACTCTGTTTCTCCTTTCTTGTATCCTTCAATGATGGCAACAAACCACAATTGCCACAGCAACATTTAAAAAAACTCGTTGGCCAGTTATATGATTTGAACTCTTGAATTTCGTCAAAAGAATTTTTTTAGTGTGTTGTTCCAAGCAACAATCAGATCTTCTGTTCCCATCAACAATGGACAAAGCTCTTTTCTCACATTAAGGTAGATGAACGGGGGCATCTGGGTCATTAGATTTCAACATGATGGTCAGGATTAGGATAATGACATACTCTCATTGACTGTGTTTCATTAGTAGAACACTGATGTTTTCTCTCCAACTGACATAACTGAATGCAGTTAATGTATTGATCTGTACATAAGTAGTCAATGCCATGATAGATAGATTAGCTCATGCTCAAATTTGGTCTTCACTGTGCATGTTGTAGCTTTATAAACCCTTAAAACTATTAAAAATCTCTGTCACAGTGGGATAAATGTGGACCCATTACCTTTGATGGGCCTAAGTTGGCCCTAGATGATAAATGAAGCCACAACATTAACTTAAAACAGAGTAAAATAGACACTAATATTTAAAATTACATTTATTTATTTAAAAAAAAAAAAGAAAGAAACACGTTCAAACTTGCCGGTTATTATCAGTTGATTAATTAACATCATCAGGATATAATCAAAAATAAGAATCAGCATCGTTTGCAATACAAATCTATTATATACATCAGGAATATGCATTTGAAACAGTCAAATTGACAATTAAAAGTAAGCAACCATGCACAAAAATATAACATATGACAAAAAAGCAAATAATATCGAATGCAAATTCCTAATTCCTGCCAGATGTATGGGATGATGTCATATTGACGACAAGTAAACAGAATGCATTATCAATTGAGATTCACCTCACTCAACCCACGATATGATAACAGAGCTGCTACAGATTCTAGTGTTTGATGCATGGTACAGAAGTACCATGCATCAAACACTAGCAACCGACATCTGTTTAGCTTAGTTTAGTTTTTATTAATGTCGCACTAGAAGCAACACGAGGGCTATTGGCGACGGACCTCGTAATTTTGAACCACGGTCAAGTGACGAGGACGACACCTGAGCTGGCATCCCCCTCTCCTAACATCCACACCAAGCCAGCGGGAGGACTTTGGGCCCCGAACAGATTTAACGTGCATCAGCCCCGGCTACACAGCGGGTCTTTGGCGGCCAAGGATCGAACCTGTGACTGAACGAAAACCGCCAGCCGCGAGTCCACGACCTTGACCACTAGGCTACCGCGGCCCCTAACATCTGTTTAGCATGTATTCTCTTTTGAATGCATTGCTTCTGGCTTCTGTAAACAAATCTATATAAACATAGCTTTCGTATGCGTTAAAGTTACTTCCTTGCTTTTTTGGAAAAATTATAAGTGTAACTAGAGCAAAAAATTGTGAAATTTCACATGGAACTTGAAAAAATTATTCTGAAACTTCTAATTTACTAAAAATAATGTATGGCAATGAATATTTATTGCGTGCACATTTTTCTGAGTGGTTTACGCATTTTCCAGATGGTCAAGAAGACGTTGAAGATGATTCCCACCCAGATCACCCCTCCACATCAAAAACAAATGACAATATCAAAAAATTGGTTTGATCTAACCATCCTTTCATGCCATTACCGAGTCCATAGAAATTGACAAAGGAACATTACAGCAAATTTTACATTATAATTTTAACATGCGAAAAAAGCGTGTCAAAAATTCTCGAGTTTGAACGACAAGAAGCTTGCAAAAATGTTTGTACTGACACTTTGAATGCTACTGAAAATGACTCAAACTTATCGGAAAGGATAATAACATGTAATGAATCATTGTTTCTTTATGAATGATCCTGAAATGAAGTGCCAATCCATGCACTGGAAGAGCCCACCTTCACAGAGAGCAAAAAAAAAAAAAAAAAAAAAGCTCAAATGAGCAAATCAAAATTCAATGCAATGATGATTGATTTTTTTTACATTCATGGGGTTGTATACCTTCACTGGGTTCCTGAAGGTCAAACTATTAATCAGCATTACCTTCACGTTCTTGCTCAACTCCAGGAAAGAATCAGGAAAAAACAACTTGAATTATGGAAGGAAAAATCATTCCACATGGTCTGTCAAGAGATTTCTAATCTAATACAACATCTCAGTGTTAAAACATCCACCTTATTGACCAGATTTTGTGCCCTGTGACTTCTCTCTGTTTCCTGAAGAGAAATCTACATTAAAAGGAACAAGATTTGAGTCCATTGAAGATGTGAAAGCGAAAGCAGTACACAATCTGAAGGAGCTGACAAAAGATTTCCAGCATTGTCTCGAACAATGGAATATTCGCCTGGAATGTTGTAGGGATAGAGAAAGGGTACATATTGAAGATAATAAGTAAAATGTAAGAAATCAAAATAAAATGTTTTACAGTATTTGCCTCATTATTTAATAGCCACACCTAATATTATACAGATATCAAATTTTTTTATTCAAGTTAATGTGCAATATATTTTTTCTTTCAACAAATATTAGATATATATAATTTTTATTCTTATGTGTAAAGATTCACAACAAATGTGCCAAATTCTTCTATATTCATTTGCTATTACTGTTGCAATAAAATTATAAAAAAATTAATAAAATAAAAAGGACTTTATAATACTTATGAAGAAAGTACTTACAGATGCATTTAGTAGTATGTTAGGTTAAAAGCATAAAATGTGTAAAATAACCTTCAGATTATGCATCTTCATCTACCAATCATTGGAAAATTAAAAAAATATTTTTCTAATAGCAATAAATAAGTTTATTGCATTTTAGAATAACCTAAAAATACATTCCAGTTCAATTTCATAAAAATAAATAAAATTTAACCTTAAAGGTTTTAAAAAAACACTTTAATGTTTATTTTAGTATATAATGAGTAAGTTTCAGTTTTACAATTTAAAAAAAATTAATTTAATTACTTCTAATTCCATAAAATGTCCCAAATTCTTCACATCATCAACATGAATTCTTGTCTGGCCATGCATATACAAATATCTTTGTTTGTCAACCATTCCAACCAATCCTAGTGATGATTCCAGAACTTTCTGAAATTAAATTAACAGTAATTTTATATCATATAAACAAATTGTATATGACAAACACAATGAAGCATACATTTCAAAAGCCAAATTAAGTAAATTTGATCAAAGAAATATTCAAAATATTTCAGTTCATAAACTTGTATTAAAGTGAACATACTCATTGAACATTTGAATAATTATCCAAAGTACCATAGTTCTTTGAAAATTTAAGAAAATGCTTAAGAACTAGCGATACTCTGTAATATCTATAGAGTATTGTTGTTGAGATTTTATGAGTTTTCAACAAATATTTTAACATTCTTAATGGGATCTTACTTCATTAATAAAGATAACACAAACAACTTATGTGACTATGCTATGCGGTTTATCATCTACACAACTAATTATCAGATTCTTTCCGAGAAAATCTAATTTTTTTTTTTCTCCAACGCCTCAGCAAATACACTATATCCCTCTTCAACAGGAAGCAATTAACACACACAAGTATGCAATAACACCAATTCATAGTTTGCACAATCATTGAACAGAGTAATTCAAATCACATAATTACAATATTGCATTAGCACAAATAGTAACTCTATACACACAAACTGATTCACACAATGGTTCATATAAATAACCACCAAAGAAGGTTCTAGAGACTTCTACTTTTGTTGAAGGACATCTTGTTTTGTTACCAAGTCTGTAGTCAAAGTCACCAGTACCTATTCTGCATCTTTGCCAAGTGTATTTTCAATATTGACTGTAATACTATCTTTTCAATCATAATTGTCATTTTGCAAGGAAGACAATGAAGTACAATATACATATGCAGATTGTTATCAATGTTATATTTATTAAATATATAATTTTCAAAGTATAACAATTGGATAATGAGTGAGAGACAACAGAAATGTAGCACAATTTATTTATAAACTATATCAACATATTCAAAGATGCAGTAAACCCTTAACTTAGAAATTTAATCAAATTAAAACAACTTAAAAATGAAAACCCAATAGTGGAATTAGCATTTCTGGTTCCTTGAGTGAATTTTTCAAATACTATCTCCATTATCATTAAAGGCTGGCATGGTCTAAAAATGAGGAGTGGATTGTCAGCATGTGTTTTATCCTTGTCATTAAAACATAGTTTAAAATTGCCAATAACTCATCTTGCTTCTAGTGTGATATATTAGCAGCACAATCAATGTAATTTAATAAACCATTGATAAATTAAAATATGAACACAAGCTCAATGTAGATGCACGGTAATTTATGGAAACGTCATCATCATCATTTTGCCGATCCCTGAAGTAATATTGTATTAAATCAATTGTTTTCTTACAAAATGATTATGGGATAGCTTTAAAAAAATTCAGCAACAATTTTTGATTTTCACAAATTATCTATTGTGCTTGGATGATATAAAGGATATTTAACAAATAGTTATCACAAAATAATCATACAGATACTTTTAATAATAAATATTTTATAATTACTTATTTAAATGAATTAAAAATAAAAGTTTAAGATAGTTTCATATTTTTATTGAAGAAATTAAAAATGTAATGGATTTAAAAGTTATAGATATATTTAATTAATTACAGAATTTCCTAAACATTTTGCTATGATGTTCTTAATTTAATCAGAGAGAATGAAATATTCCATGAACATTTTAGACATCACCACAATGAAAAAAATCAAGACATACTGAACACTAAAAATTCCTTAACTATATATATTTGGTACTTCTCTATTATAGCAGTGCCTGGTGATGAATCACTGAGACTGAGAAATATTGCCAAGGTATGTTGTATTGAAAGATAGGTTTCACAAGTTTGGCGTCAATAATAACGTAATTTAGTGTGTGTCACTATAGCAGGGAAGTACCCTATATTTTCACAAATATCTGCCTTTGATTTCTAGCATTTTTTTAAAATTTAGTTAGAATTAATTTTAAAAAAGTGAACAATATTTTCAAACACATAAACAAAGAAAAGTTTATCCTTTGAATTTTAGAGCCCCTTGTCTATTGCACTAAGGATGTATAATTTAAATTATATCAGAACACAAGGGGATAGAAGCCTTTGTTCCAGTAAAAACAAACACTCAGAACACCATCTTTTATTTTGAGGCTTTATGGTTCAAATCTATCTAATAATTTTTGACACACATATTTATCTGTGAAACCATCATCAAATTAAATCTGACTAATTAAAAAGTTTTCTTTTTCAAGAAATTATGCATGTGATGTGTGAATGAAAAAAATGAAATCAAATTCTGTAATCCACTTAGTAATAAATAAATAAAATTGAGAAATATACATATTATTTTTCTCCCTTCATGTTTAAATTATTTTTAAAAAATTTTAAGATAAAAACAGTAATATATATATACATATATTTATTTAATATTTATAATTTTACAAATAATTCTCACTCTAAATAAAGAAACATAAAAGAAATATTAAAAAGCTATATAAGTGGTTGTTACAACCAAGTGGTCTCAGCATTGAGCTTGTGCTCAAACAAATTTCAGTTGAATGGCAAGTTTGATTTTTATTTCTATTACTCAAACTGATACGAACTGATGCACATTAAAAAATGATGTGGGGAGTATAAGGAGAGTGGGATGCAAGCTGACACATTGACCTTGTCATCATTAGTTAAGAATTATGAGGCTATTGGCTGTAAAAAACAGTTCTTGTGTCAGCCAGAAATTTGTAAATAATGCTATCTAAATAGCAAATTAAAAAATATAAAAAATGTATGTTACTTTAATGGTAATAATTTATATGAACATCATGTTCAAAACAAGGCACTTTACATAAACATCTTTGAAAAATAAGTATATTTTATTAATGAAGGGAAAAAAACCCTAATAGCTCAGAAAATCAACTGGATTAAGTACATTTTGGAAATATAAGAACCAGTTAACAGATACTGCATTTTTCAATACTATGTGATGCATTTCCTGATGTGTCTTTACAAAGAAAGTAAGCATAAAAAAAATCTTTTCAGAATTGGAAGATCTAGAGAATGTAGTCATTTTGAATTAAGGGAAATTATCCAAAACACTTAATTTTTAATTTTGAAATGATTCCAGACCTTATAGTTCTTTTCTCTTAAATGACAAATACCTGTGTGGTGACTGGGTGCGAAAGAATTGTTCCACTGTAGCTCATACATGTTGTACAAGGCGACTAAAATATGTAACCAAAGTTTGGGGGAATAGCAGTGCACCCTGCCTTGCGGATTATATTAGAAGATCTCAGGGGTTGCCTTCTTTAGATAGGTAAGTGCATCATGACCCCAAAGCACCCTAGTGATCCTTTTCTGTCCCATAGAGCTTATTGTCTTTGATAAACACGGTCAACATAACTCCAAAATACTTTAGTGATCTTTCTCTATTTTTGACTCTTGTCAACCAATGTTTACCTTTCTTTTTTTTCCCCCAATTTTTTTAAACATCTAGATCACAGCTTTACTTTGTTTGGCATAGCATGGCCACATCTGACTCTTGCACCATTAAATTACTATCACTCACACCTATATGACAAATATTCAACCAACATTTACAATTCAAGCTAATGATTCTTTTGAGACTAATTGTTTAAGTATTTTGGGTAGGGAATGATGAAAATTGCACTAAAACTACTCACAATAAATTGAAAGAAATAAAAATGAGTGATGAATTAATTAAATGTATATATAGTCACATGAAACACAACATTGGTATTTTAACACAATTTTCTAATCAACTTTATACTTAAAAAACTTCAACTTGGAGTATCCACACTACATATACCATCCCTTTAGCTACATATTGTACAAAACAATGAAATCATTGTTGAAG
Organism: Nephila pilipes; assembly: GCA_019974015.1. Classification (NCBI taxonomy): domain Eukaryota; kingdom Metazoa; phylum Arthropoda; class Arachnida; order Araneae; family Nephilidae; genus Nephila; species Nephila pilipes. Next base: position 691,853 of record BMAW01041679.1, on the reverse strand, counting down.
ACAGAGAAATGGAAAATTTGAAAGATAATATCCACTTTAACTTAAGTATTTAGTGCCCTAGTTGAATTTGGCAAATAAGTTAGGAAGTTGTAAATAGGTCCCAAAGAAGTGATACATAAGAAATGGCATACAAAATGAGCCGTAAACAAAATCCTAAGAGACTCTGACAATGAAAACTAAGAATATACAATAGTTATTTTATGGATCAAATTACAATACTTAAATATACATAATTATGTATTGTAATATAAATAATTCCAATTAAAAAAAATTATAATTTATTATTATAGATATAAATATTTAACATATTAATTATATTTATAAATTATAATATATTATAATTATTTTAAAATATAAAATGTAATAGAATATAAAAAGCAAAATATATATATAAATTTAACAATATACACTTATGTGTTAAGATTAATACAAAAAAAAAAAAACTTGCTTTATTTTAAGGGTTGTTCCTTCCAAGGAAGATAAACTTTACTTATAGCTTCTAGGGAAATGATAATACATACTTAATTTACTCTCCTCAAACCAACTATTCTCTCAAATCTTCTAATATGCTCATTAATTTAGCTCTTTTGGCATTCTCAAATACAACCAACTTGTGATTCTTTCTTTTCAGCCGAACACATATCATTTTTTCAAACTAAGCATTCAACCTTTTTCAAAATTAATTCATTATCCATACACCATAGTAAAACATACATTTTATCCTTTTGTTAGAAAAAATACACTTTTCAGTCATATTTAACAGAACAAATAAGGAAACACTACAAGGGCATATAGCTATCACAGGGAATAATAAATGATTTTAAAAAAAAAATTGCTGAATAGCAAAAAGAATAATGAATTGTATTTTTTAAAAAATTGTCTGTGTGCCTCAAAAATTGACACTACAACGTAATGCCATCATATCAGTTGTAAGTGTAAAATATCCAGCAACTTGGGAAGCTGTGATTGGATTTAATTTGTATTTAAAATATGTTGTCATATAAGTACGAAATAAATTTACCACTGTTACGAACTAATGTTTTTTAAATTCTTGTGTTCAAATAGATGTAGCATAAACATGTTACACCCACTTTTAACCAATGGCAATCATGGAACACATGACCTATAAATTTATATATATGTTTTCTGAAAGAAAAGTTATTCAAGCTACCAAAAACTAATCAACCAAATTCATTTCATTATAACACCCAAAAATCAGCAAGAGGTAAACAATATTTCATTTAAACCAAATGTTTTTATATTAAAACAGGCAACCAGAATTCAAGCAAATGAAATTAAACAATGCCTAAAATTACAACCTAATAGTTTGAATTCAAATGCCACTGATTGACAAAGCTTGTCAAATTACAAAACATCAAATAGTTTATACTTATATACATATTTATATTTCTTTATTATACTTTTATGATAAGAGCACATATTATGGTTAATGAAAAATGGATTCAAGGGCTACAATAAATAATATTGTTAAAATAATAGAAAATTCTTACTTTAAGACCTTCAGCCTCTTCAAAATTTTGGAATTCTTGTTTACTATATTTTGAAAGTTTTGGTCCTTCTGTGTCAGGTCTATCATAGTATATTAATTCTGTTCTTTGATTCTGTCATTAATCCAAAATAAAAATAATTAATGAGCTAAAATTATACAGTTGAATATGCACTCAACAAAAAAAAAAAAACATATTTTTTGACAATATCAGACATATTAATTAATACAAATTATTTTATTAATTTGAAAAAAGGGATATGTGTAATAGTACAGAGATTAAATGTAACATTCATTTTAACCTGTAGATCACCTTTAATAAATAAAAATTAACTTTAAGTAATAAAAAGATACATACATTTATATATATTAATCTATAACTTGCATTTTTTTCCCAAACATCAATAAACAGATCAGAATATATTCAATGTAACAACATGTTTATCTTTTAACTCATTTATTATCAATTTTTCATAACCGATACTACTTGTCATAAATCTGACAGTAATAAATGAAATAAAATAATAAGTTTAAAATAAGCCACCTTTAAAAATAAGACATATGTATGAATCTTCAATAAATTGTCATACTATAAATGAGTATATGCATACAGCAATTTATTTTCTTTTGAAGATATGTGATTTTACTCACACATATATATATATATATTACACACATATATATATACAAATAAAATTTTAAAAAAATACATTTATCTCTACCTCAATTTGACGAAGTTTAAGACGTCCACTTGGAATTTTGAAATATGTATCGACTTGATGCATAACGATTACTGGCTTGTCTGATATACAATTGGCTTTATCTAAAAAAGTTTGAAAGTCCAAAATTTTAGCCTTTATCTCTATATTTCTACTCATTGTGTTCAATTTATATAATTTCGTAAACGAATCAGAGAGAGAGAGAAGTGAATACTACAATTTCAAAATCGAAACTCAAAGATTAGGCATTTGCAGCGGGAACGGAGCAAATAATCGATTTGGATTTATTCAAAGTAATATAATCGTTTCATTTAATTATCTCTTTCAAAAATAATTTTTAAAGTATTGAATAAAATAAATTTCTGCATTTTAATAGTTAATAAAATTTAAATTTTTGTGAAATACAAATCTTTTCTCAAAAGTCTTTGTATTACAAAAAAAAAAATGTAGTGAACTATAAGGTATCTCGTTACAGCTGAATCAAACTTAACTGTAGCCGTTAAGTTGCTATAGCAACAAGATTACTACATCTAATTTCTTATTTATAAATAAATTGAACGTAATTTGATGCTGTCAATTGTCTTTGTTACTCTATATCCTAAAATCCAAAAAACGTAGTTTGACTTTGTTTATCCTAAATTACAAAGCGTGTTGGCCTTGTGATTTAGTTTTGTAGTTAAAGTAGCGTACCTTTGTGTCGGAGAGAAGTAGACAACCTAAAGTATAAGATTCCAGTACAACATCATAGGAAATGCTTTTTACCTACTTGGTAAAATGATGACATGAAATAGTTTCAAATATAAATCTCAAGATTGTCCAAAGTATTTGTTGACTCATTTTTTTTTTATTTTATTTCTTTAGTTTGGATCATTAATCAGTTTTTGTTGTTGCTGTTCTTTATTAATTTCGAACGGTGCCAGATGTTTCTGTTCCAAAAATCACAATTTTTTAATCGCCAAAGGATTTTCTTCTCCTATGTTTGTGAATTTTTTTTTTTTTTTGTTTCATATGCTGTTTAAAATTTATGCATTTGTTATTTTGATTAATTTTTAAACTAAATATAATTATTACATATGTGAGTTTTGGAAAATTTGAAATTTAAGTTGAGCTATCTGTGCTCATGACTGAAAAAATCACAAGCAATGAAAATTTTCAGTTTTAATAAAATTTAACAAAGACTGAGAGTATCAATTCATATTACAAAGCAACTGTAAATCATACTAAAGAATATGAATTCAATGTTATAAGGAAGATAGAATTAATGCTAACCTCTCATACTTTAAACATTTATTAAATTTTGAAGTTTTAAATGTTCATTTAATTATTCTTAATTCAACTGATCTTTGTGAAAGTTGCATTTTGCTTTCTAGAATACGTTACCTAGATTTAAACAGAAAAAGATTTTTATTTTCTTTGTACACCAATTTTAATGTGTGAATAAATCTAATATTATATGCATGTTTTTCTTTAATCCTTCTATTTTTGACGAAATTGAATCACTCAATTACATGGTAACAATCGTTGTATGAAATAATATTTCTCACTTATATTCACAATATGAAGAGTTAAAAAAGTGGCCTTTCATTCTCACCATTCCTGATTATTTCACTTGACATTTAACTCAATAATAAAACTTGATGACATCACTAATTAATTTATTATCTGTAATGTCGCAACATAATTAACAAAAGGCATAAAACATAAGCTTTTGCTTAGTTAAAAATCTTAGCATTCTAAAGTTGACTTTTTATAAGCATGTTTGAAACAAAACTGAAATTTCGATTTAGGTCTCTGCGAATTATCTCATATGGTGCATAGTGCCTGTTTTTGAGCAGCTGCCTACAGCTGTTTTTGAGAAACATTTCATAAGCATGACATTTCTCTGAATAATAAAATCCTTACCCTCCTCCCCCTCATTCTTCTTTACTAAAATTGTGTGCAGCCAGTATTTTTAATCTCATATTTTATACAAACAAAATTTTGTGAAACAGATATGTTGTTGAGATAATTCTTAAGTATGAAAGTAATAATCTTCTAAATAATATTTTACATTTTTTTTCTTACTGAAATAGTTGAAAAAAAAATTTTTTTATATAAAATAAAGAAATTGGAATAAAATAATCTGGACTCCCCCCCCCCCTTTCTAATAATTTGTCAGAAGTATTTGTTTAACATAAATGTTGGCATAAGGAGTGGAAGAAATAAGGTTTCTAAATTATTCATGTTAAACCATATTTATATTTGAATGAATCCCTGCTATCAACATTGTTAATTTCATCAAACTCAAATTCTTTTGTAATTTAAAAGTCCTAAATCATTTTATAAAAAATTATATTTTAAGTAATTTAAATGTAAGTGTACATTATTTCTAAGTCTGCATATATTTCTTTTTAGATGTGTGAAGTTCATATTATAGGTCAAATAGTGGGTGCTTCAGAATTCAAAGAAAACAATTTGTTTTGCAAATGGGGATTGAATGCAGGTAATTTTTATGTGTATAAATATTTTCCTATTCATCAAAATAATTCTATAAATATTTTCTTATAAATAAAAATATTTTAATTTAAAGTATTTATGTTATAAAAATAACAAAACTGATTTCAGGTGGAAATTGGAAAATTATAGAAGGTCTGAAAGAAGGTCAGACTCAGATTGATAATCCGCTTGATAGTGAAATGAGTTATTGGTGTCATCCTATTGATATTCATTATGCAACAAAAGGAATTCAAGGTATATTTAAAATAAAGAAATAAATAAATTTTATCCCCAAAAATTACAAAAAAAAAGGGGGGGGGGGGCTTTAAGGAGTGAATATGTGTGTGTAAACATTTTTATTTGTAGCATTTCATTTCCAAATAAATTTATGAATGAAAATGTTGCATATCTTGCTTTAGTTAATACTTTTATTTAAAATATTCTAGTATGTAAAATACAAAAATAATTCACAAAAGATTATTTTAAAAATCTCTTTATTAAATCAATTACTTATACTGAATAACGAAATAAAATATTTGATGAACAAATTTAATTTTAAGACAAAAAAATTGTTACAAACAAAAATGTTTTTTATATAAGTGTGCACATTTGTGTATGTGTAATTTTGCTTTCTTAATACTTTTATTATTTTTTTAATATTGCTTATAAATTTTACATTTAATTTAATTTTTTAAAAAAATTTATTTCGATTTTCTAACTTTTTATTTGTTTATGTAATTATTTTTGGCCATCATTTTTTTTTTTAAATTATTATTTATAGTTTCTTTTTATAAGGTTTTTAAAAAAATTTAATATTTTTACTTATATTTCTTGATCAATAGTGACACATTTTTAACCAATGATAGCTATATTTTTATTCTTGGGTTTTCTTGGTTGTATAATTTCCTTTATATTTTATAATGTTCTAAATATTGTTTCCTTATATTTCATTACTTTTTTTTAACTTTTTCTATAAATAAGTTTAAGTAAATAATTTTTCTGTGTAAAATCTTTAAATCCATCAATCAGTATTCTTATTTTGGCAATTATTTTTTCTTGATGATAGAATAATTGCAGTGTGTTGGAGAGAAGTTTTAAAGAAATCACTCTACTCAAATTTCATGGATTGTGGTGGTTTTGATTGCAATATTATTTTTGGAAGCATTTTGGTGTTGTGTTGGTGGAAGATATAAAAATTTCTTAATTCCTTTTTCATTTAATGTTTAAGTTGTTTCTCATGTTAGAATTATGGTGACATGTTTGTGGTAAGTTTTACATATTTCAACGTTTTGAGTGTGCTGGATTTCATTGCAATAATTATTACAAATCACTTTCAGTTAAAATTATGAATAGGTGTAAAAATATTTTAGATTATTTTTTGTGATTACATTAGTATATTTAGGTCTAAATGAGTATATATGTTTCCTTTGTTTAGCTTCTTCCTTTTTTCCTTCAGTTGAATTTTTTATTTGTTGTTGCATTTCTCCTTAATTTTTGGTTTTATATCATCTTGTTATAAAATTATTCGCTGAAATATGATGGTCGAATTCATAATATTGGTATAAACACATTATTCCATTCCAAAGTAAGGAACAGTATTAATTACTTTTTTCTTCATTTGTTGTTCTTAATTGTTGCTTTTATCTTACTTTGCTGTGATTTTAACGTGGTTCGATTCTTAAATAATTTATAATTATTATTTGGGATTTTTGGATCTATTAAATTAATATTTTGCTTTAAGCAAATTTTTGGTTTATTTTCATAAAAATTTCTTACATTTGATATTTGTAATTTGATTTTTGATTATCTTTATTAACTAAATGATATTTGTTTTTTGTACTAAATTTTTAAAATGTTTTGAGTTTATAATCTGTATTTTATGTAATCTTGTTTACATATAATATATGTGTGTGTGAATTAATGATAAATTATTTTATCTTTCTTTTTATTTCAATTCTTAATTTAAAATATTTTCTTCCACTTTTAAATATACTGATTTCCTCATTGAAACAGCATGTGTTATAATAAATCACAAGTCCCATTAAATTGAGAGACTCCCATTTTCTGCTCTGATATAAAAGTGGTCTGCGCAATCCAACAATCTTTCACTGCTATCACTTGCTGTGTGAGTTATCCAACATGGATGCTATTTTTCATCATGGCTTGAAAGTATAATTGCGTAAAAGTTACAAAATTATTTAATAAAATAAAAAATTCATTACTGTGAATGGCTGCATTCTTTTCATGATTATCGACATCAAACATAACATAGCCATATGTAACAACGCCAGAGATGTTGTGACATAAGTTGATAGCATGTGTCATATGTATATATGTTTGATTCTGGTTCACATAAATTACTCCGGAAATTATGGTTTTAGTTTTTCTCCTGAAGCATGAGAGAAAGAATCATAACTGACAAGAATGTATTAATTCCTAATTTTTAAGATAAATAGCATTTACATTAAGAAGTTTTCAAAAACTTTATGACAAAGCCTTTTGAGAAGGATGGTTTAAATATGCATCATAACTTATACTTAAGAAAATTAATAAATAAAAATACATTTTAGTGAATAACTATTTTTGTTGATTACTAAGGAGAATTACTGTGTTTCCTTTAAAATGTCTTCAGTAAATAGAATATTGTTAATGCAAAGGAACTACATTTAAATTAATATGTGTTACTTATTGTTATTCTCTTTATCTAGATTTTATCTTTTGCAATACTTGTATATGGCTTTCATTTAAATTTGGAAATTGATATTTGAAGATATCTTTCAAAGTTTTTGTGTGCCATAGTGGCAAAGAAATTGATTTAGTTGAAAATGAGGAAGTTGGTGCAATGAAGCATAGTAAAGATGTTGTTAAGTTATAAATGGGGGGGGATTTTTTTTGTATTGTTTGGCATGTATGTGTGAAATTATACTTTCAATGGTGACAAATATTAAATACACTTACACTTTTAATTTATGTTATTTATTTCACATATAATGATTATTAGTATATACTAACATATGGCATACAGTTTTACATTTCTATATACATATAAACTTGAATGAAATTCATATATATTCAACAAAATTTTATCTTTTATTATTTTTAGCACAATTTTTTAAATTATTTTTACAAAAGTTATTCACTAAGAAGCATTATCACAATCAAGATGATATTTGAGATATTTTTAAAAGAATATTGTGTATTTTAGAGATTCCTTTTGTGAAATTAAAATAAATATTGTTTTAGAAGTTTATTAAGAGTTTAATAAAGTACAAAATCTAAACATTTGCAGCATATAGTGCAGTCAAAAATATGTTGTTATATTTGTGATAATTTATACATAAATATTAACATAAATTCCTTTTTATATCATAATTTCTTAAAGTGGAACTCCTCAAAATTAAATAGTGCTTTTTTTGTATAGGTTGGCCAAAATTTTACTTCCAAGTCTGGCATCAAGATAATTATGGGAGAGATCAATTTTGCAGTTATGGATTTTGTCATGTACCAACTTCAAGTGGTTACCACAAATGTCAATGTGTGACTTGGAAGCCAAGGTCTTCAATTTGCGATAGATTTTATGAATATTTTCTTGGTGGAGGTTTGCAACTCAAAAACCCTGAAAATATTTATCAAGGCCTGGATAGGTTTAGACTACAAACAGATACAATGGGTATAGTACATTTAGAATTGAATGTTATATCAAAAAATTTTCATAAGCATGGCATTGTAACGAACTGATTTTTTTTCCAAAAATTTTTAATTGCTGGTAATGTATGAATTTATTCAAACTATTTTAGCTTAAAACTGAATTTTCTTAATGGTGACAGACTGAATCAAATGTTATTAACCCAAAACTTAACATAAATACAATAACATTAATTCACTTAATTAAAATGAATTATTAATAATTGAAGTTAGTAGTGTGAAGCATTAAACATTCAAATTAAAAGAAACTGTAAGTGTTCAAAAATTCAATTTAGTGTTGTATCAACTCGATCAGAAAAAAAATAATATAAAATTTTCCACCATTTTAATTTTTTTAAAAATAACACTGAATGAGAACTGTGAAAAAAGTTATTTGAATCATACCTTTCAAATCTTAAATATTTTTGAAAGATGAATATTTTAAATCATATACATTGATTTTATACATATTAGTATAAAAATATAAATGATTTTTCATAATCAATGTATATCTATTTTTATTTTCTACAGAATCATTGGGGAAAATATATACTATGCATTAAACATTGAAATTATTTTTTTTACAAAATTTTAATAACTTGTCAGTTTTTCCTTTGAAATAAAGGTCATGGTTGATTATCAAGCTATAAAGAAATATGTAAATAAAGATATTGCTTTTTTTCACAAAACTTTTCTCCACTTTCCAATTATATATACATGCTATTAATTATAAACTCATAATTTTCAATTCCAATCTGATGAATAAAATTTTAACTCAAGCTTCATTATCCAAAACTTTACTCCATGCTTTGTGGCAGTTCATATTTTTTTATGATAATCTTTGGTAGAATTTAGTTTTCTTCCAATTTTAAAACTGTTACTTTGCAACCAAGTAATAAAATACCATACCTAACAAATGATATTAAAATTCTGTATCTCTATAGTTACATTTTTCAATTCTAAATACTATCATATTGTCTCCAGTTGTATGTTTGTGAATTTCCTCAGAAATTTCAATTATTTAGGAAAGGGGGAGGGGATCTTTTAACATTCAGTAATTGATCAAAGTCACAAATAAAGTAATTCTAAAATATTTTAGAATTTATAATTATTTTTAATAGAATAAAACTAAAATATTTTATACTGAAGTTGGTTGTAATAGCAATTTATTTTTCAATACAAGTTGGGTGTAGTAGTTCTAATGAGAACTACACGGATTGCATAGATATTTTTACACATCAAATTATGAATTCTTTTATTTATTAAGAGAAATTTATCTGGAGTATCAAGATTGAATTCCTTCCAATAATTATTAATCTTATATGTACATCTAAGTCTGCATTTAAGATTTTTATGAATTTTTGGTTTTTAGAATCACAGTACAATTTTAGGAGCTGAATAATTGTGACACAAAAATGAAGATCAAAAATAAAACTTAACTCTTATTTCTTTACATTGGAGACTTGATAACTCGAATTTCAAAGGAAATGCTAAAAATGTTGAGTTAATGAGTTGTTAGCTAGTATTTAGATATACAAAAGATGTAGGGGGTACAGTTTTGACTTATACATGATTTCTAATTGTATTTTTCAAGTTGCAGAGTCATAGTGAAATAAAAGAAATTGACTTAAGTAAATACATTGCATTTACATAAGTAAATTATAATGCACAATTTTACAGCTACAAAAAGTTAGAAAAAAATCTGTTAGCTGAGAATATTGTATTGAGTGCCAAAAATGTAACTCTTACTGTGCTTTCAGTGGTGGAATCATATTGTGTGTAGTACAGCTGTCGATGAAAAGCAAAAATTTTCATTTCTCAAAATAAGTACTGACTGATAATAAACTTCTCTTTAAGCAATGAGCCAAAACATAAACACACATAGATGTGTTACCTTTAAACTAAAGAAAAAGTTTATTGAACATAGATGATGCTTTTGTTCAATTTACAAAGTACAACAGAACAAAAGTATCAAACATTTCTGTGAATTAGCTGGCAAAATTTAAGGTTTTATTTCTTCAAGTTTATGAATTCATTGTTTAGAATCAATATATTACTACTTACAACATACTGGGTCTGATTTTTGAACTTCAAATTATATAGAGTATAAAAATGTATTATTAATACCTAGTAGGGAAATAAAATATTTTATTCGAGTTAAAAAATCTAAATTTCATGTACTGCCTATTTTTAGATTCATGAAAAAGGAATTGCTATTTTCTTTGTGTTATTGAGGATTACAAATTAGCAAGGTTCGAGTTATCCAGTTTCCACAGCTTGTAATAAATAAACATTTTTACATGCAGTAATGAATAGACATTTTCATAATAAATACTTTTTTTTCCTATGCATCCCTTTATAAACAAAAAGTTTTTACAATTTAATTTGACATGCTTTTTAAAATTCATTTTATTCTATCTTTATATATTTAATGTTATACGTGTTTTTAATATAATCAAAATTCTGTATAAAATTTGTTCAATATAATCGAAATTCTGTATAAAATTTGTTCCATTACACAAAAAATATATTTATATTCAATGCATTATAAAATAAATCTTTAGAATCAAGCAAAATATGATCAATTCATATTAATTTAAAAGATTTTTCTCATATAAATAAGGGATTTTATAAAACATTTACAAAAATACTTTAATTTATTTTTCACTCATAAGATACAAAATTTTAGCAAAAATATCCCATTTTAAAATGTTTTTCCCCCTCAAGTTTTTCACCTCCACCAATTTTTTAAAATTAAATATATAATTGAATGGTATTTTATAGCAAAACTATGCTTTAAATTTATTCTCCAAGAAATGCATCAGTTAAAGCCCTACATGGCTTTAACTGATGCATTGAAAAAAGAAACTTTTAAAAAAACTGAAACTTAATTGATGAAGCTTTAAAAAGCTGGTAAAAGTTTTATAATAATAATGCTTTCCTAAGAGTAGGAACTCAAATTTCCATGAGCAGAGACCCATTGTTGAAACCAATATTGAATTGTTTTTCACACTGTGATATTGTTCTAGATGGAAGAAACTAACATTGGTTTTAACTGGCATCATTACTAAAAGTCCAACTTCACATAAATTTAAAGTAATAAAAATAGAGCTATTACAACTGGTACATGTAAAGCTAGATGCATTTTTGGAACTAAAAGGCCAAGACTACAACAGTTCTTTATGACTATGGGCAGCTTTAAATGTATATTTTGTGATGCGTATTGATTCCTCGTCCACCTTCAATATTCTTTTAAATGCAAACTACATACATAACTATATCCCATTAGTTATGTATTCAAATTTTAGGCAATCAACACTTCAAGACTTATTATCATTTATCAAATACACATGGTTACATATCAATAAATTAAGAAAATAAACTTCCTATTAACAATAAATCAAATCATTTACAATAAATTTATAACATTACTTTAAAAGAAAATACTATCAATATTAGTTTGTTCAGTTATAAAGGTGTGGTGGGAAGACTTTCTTCTATTAATATTAATTAAATCAATTATAATATAAGATGGTGCCAATGTCATTACAGAGTATTATAAGACTTCACTTTTTTGTATTTGACTTGTTCTCTATTTTCATGAACTTACGTTTCTTCATATCCAACAGTACATTAACAAAATTTCCATTCAATACAAATACTTCTCTTTTAAATGCACTAATTTAATTGTCCATAAGTACAGTTCCAACATCATGCCAAGTACAAATACTGTACAGTTACTTACAAAGGTAGTATAACTATGTGTTAAAACAAATTGCTTTTTAAAAATCATTATGCTATTTTGTTGAATTATATATATTAGGTTGGAAACTATGAAACTGGCATTTTCTTTTAGTCTGTATTCAGCTGCAACTGAGAGAGGTTCATTGTAACGTGGATCGATATTTTTATTTATAAATTTTAAATGTATTCCTTCTTACTCATTTCATAAAATTTTTTCATGTTTGTATCCCATTTTTATTTTATTTTTCTCTTAAAATTGGATGGAAACAAAATGCAATTTACATCTATTTTTCTTGCACAAGTTCAAATTGAATCATAGCACAGCCGAAGCTTCAAGAAACATTAATTACGCATTTGGAGATGGACCCACTTATAAAAAATGCTTGATATTGGTTCCAAAAATTTCGTTCTGATAATTTGAGTATCATCAATGAGTCTCGAGGAAGACCTCAGGCCCATATTGATAACAAGGAGTTAAGGACAACTGTGGAGTCCAATCCACACACAACTATTCGTGAACTTGGGTCTAAACTAGGAACTAGCCATACAGCTGTGTTAAAATATCTGCATGTAATAAATAAAGTAAAATAATTGGACTTGCATCAGTTCATACAGCAAATACAACTACAGATGAACAAATGCATATCTTTAAGCGCAATAAACAAATACATTTTCACACCAAATCATCAATTGTAATGAAAAGTAGATTTTGTTTGATAATCGAAAACAACCAAGCAAATGTGTTGATAAGAATACACCCCCAAGACACTCCATTAAGCCGAAATTTCATCAAATAAAGATTATGTTTTCCATATGGCAGAATGCCAGAGGAGTAATTCATTATTCCTTCCTACAACCAGGCGAAACCATAACAGCAGAATCCTATTGCCATGAAATTGATGGCATGCATGAGAAACTTACAAAAAGAACAATCATCATTGTTCAATCAGAACTGCGCAATAACGCACGACTACATAAGGCTTCAATAACTGTTGACAAATTAACTTCTCTACAATATGAACTTTTACCACATTCTCCATATTTACCAGATACTTCACCAACTGATTATTACCTTTTTTGTAATTATGAATTATTTTTAAGAGGAAAAAAATACAATAACCAAAATGATATTCAAAAGACATTGGATTGTTAATTAATTCTAAAAATGGAGAATTTTTTTTTGAAACAGGAATATATTACTTGCCCAATCATTGGCAGAAAGTTGTAGATGCCAATGATAGTTATTTTTATTGAATATAATAAATAATGTGAAACATTACGGTCTTTATTTTTATTCAACTCCAGTTTCATACTTCCCAACCTAATATTTTTATCTTTATACTTTGAAATTTCGGTATAATTTTTAAGAGGAAATAAAATTATAAATGATGAACAAATGATCAACAAAAAATATGAAATATAATAAATTTATTTTCTATTTGATAATTTCAATACAAAGGGATTCTACAAAAACATAAAAATCCTCAAAATGTATTGAACAAAAAAAATTCTAAAATAACACAAAAATAAAGAAAATTCAGCTTAAGAATATTATAGTTATATTCCTAAAAAAGGAACATATAAAAATTATATACAAAAATCGCAAATACATTTCCTGTACGAATTTCTTATATATTCAATGCATTAAATTCTGTACAATTTTGATCAAAACAAATGAAATTTTTGAAAAGTCACATTTTCACCATGAAAAATTTGCAAAAGTTCTGTATTTTTGGAAAATACACGCATAAAAATTCTAAAATAAATTACAGTTTCATATAATATAATTCTTGCTCAATGATTCAGAAAAATATACATACATTTAGAATGAAAGGAATAGATAAGTGTAAATATGCATACATATACAGTAATAGATATAAAATACATATATATATACACATTTCTATGCCAAAAGCAGTGCAAAATAATTATTTGATATCTACTCAAACTAGCATCTATTTTGAAGAATGGATATCAAAATATTACATCATTGGAACTTTGGGTGGAAGGAAAGGACATGTTTTGTGATCTTTTATATCTAAACTGTCATGGCATTCCCTAAAAATTTGAGAAAAAAATGATGATAATTACACACAAATATATCAAATTACATAAATTATTTCTGCATAAAATAAATTGAAGAAAATGCTGCATAGTATTGAAATACCATTGGTACATTCAAAAAATAAAATTATACTTTGATTGTAATAGATCATGCAATTATTATTCTAATAAAAATGATTAATAAATGAGAAAACATTTTTTTTAAAATGTTAATTCCTAGAATATATATTTATTCCATCAATATGTCACAAATATTTAATAAATAATCCTTAAACTTTTATATGATTTACAGGTGGTAAACAATTGAAATCTGAATTATTTCTGTTAATGTGGTGATGATCCATTAAGAGGAAAATGGAAAACAACAATTAGACATAGAGTTCAAACAAATAGATCTCTCACAAAAGATAAGTATTTTATTACATCCCTTCTGTATATCTCTTAATTCTATTAGGAGGGATGAAGGTGAAGGAAATCATCCTATCACTCTTACCCAAAGACTGTTAGTCTTAGAGAATGCTAAGAAATAACATCCCACACCATCAAAGATCCGTCTCCAGTTAGAACCAACAGTTACGATCAAATGCATCTGCGAGATAATGCCAAAAATAAATTCTTTCTAAAGTGTGAAACAAAATGAAAGAATTCACCAGATCAAATTACATTTTTCCAGTCATCAAGCTTCCAGGCTCTGCATTATTGTAAGCATTTTTTGACATTTGTGTCAATATTTGGAATTAACTTTGCAGCTTGGCCATTAAAATCCAATTTGGATGAATTATTCAGCTTAAAATGAATACCTCTTAACTAAATTCTATTGTTATTTGCTCAGTTGTAGATTTACACTTTTCGTGATTAGTTCATGCTATTGCTCACTGGTCTCTGTCTAACAGCTTCCAGGAATAACACATTCTTTTTTATACCAAGCTATAATTTTAAATACAATTTCTATTTCTACACCAACAAATTTGTTTGTTTTAGACACTTAAGCTCTAAGTAACTGTATCACTTATAGTTGATTTACAACCCTAATTCTTATCTATAGCAAACAACAATGTCTACATCTGACTCAAATTTGCTTTAGGGCTTCTTTTCTATTTTGTTAAATGTGATTTACATAGTAACACTTATTACTTGTATTATATTGTTACAAATTTGTAAATATTATTTGTATTTGTCTTAAAATATCTCAGACAGATTGGAAATACTAAAATTTTGGCAAAAATCGCACATTCAATGTTAAGAAAAAAAACCAGCTTTTTTAGGGATTTGGTGGGATTATTGGCAATCACTTGGCGAGATTTGGCAAAAAATAGATGTTTCTGGAAAGTTCCATCATCAAAGCTCTAGGACCAATATTTAACAAGATAGCATAGAACCTTGGCAAAACTCTTAGATTTTCATGCCAAGCCAGGTATAAATACCACCGGCCGAGATAGAAGCGTGTAGTAGTGAAGAAGACGAGCAGGAGTGAAGACGGTCATTTTTTTTATTGCTCGACAAGTGCATAGCAGCTGTTATCTGTCTGAGATATTAGAAACTTCTGCATTTGGAAGCTGTTTCCTGTGAAATTAGCTGAATTAGAGCTGTGCAATTGTGATATCTACAGCTGGAATTTCCTGCATCCTGTAGAAATTGCGACAAATAAAAGTCTTGAGATTTTTAAAAAGATTGTTTCATCGACTCTCGATCAACACGAACCCCAAAGCGCGGTACAATATGTATGTTATTTTTAGAGACACTTATAGAATAAGAATGCAAAATAAAATATAAGAGTTAAAAATATAACTCTATATTAATTAATTAAATAGCTTATGATTTAAGAAACATAGAAGTATTATAACATGGTGGCAGCTTAATAAGTGTTTTATTTAAATTGAATTCTTTCATAAAATTGTTTCAGAGTAAAAGAAAAAAAATGGAATCCACTAAACCTACTTGTGGAATTTGATCTCTTCCTTTAATTTTCAGTAATAATTTAATTTCTAATTGGAAAATATTTCTTCATTTGTGGAATAACTTAACTACTTTGGTACAGTTAAGTCAAAGAAGTAATGAATATTAAGTGGCATTATTTTTACATATGTTGGGATATGAAGTTTTGGAGAGGTACAATGGTTTTACATTTCAGAGTCATAAAAAAGATAGGACTGTTAATGAAATCATTGAAATGTTTAATCAGCCCATTATTGGTGAAAACAATGAAGTACATGAGAAATATTTGTTCAATAAACAAAGGATGAAAATGAATCATTTTTAATAGATGTTCATATTCTAAATAAGCCATGTACATATTGTGATTCATGAAAAAATTCACTATTATGTGATAAAATTGTTTTAGACATTCAAATGCAGCATTAAAGAGAATTAGTCTTGAAAAATTGATTAATTTATGCTCCCAAGAAATAGAAAAAAATTCATCCTGATGTTATTTGTAAAATTATAAGTTCTGCAGAAACCCACAAGCATTCATCAAATGCAAGTAAAGAATTAAATATACAATTGTGTAGAAAGAAGCATAAATTTTAAAAAAAGGATTGTAATCCTGGATAAGGCAAAAAGTGTTCTAGTCGCGAAACAAAGAAAATTTTGTAAAGTTTGTAACAAAATGAGGTTCAAATATTGTAAAGTACATGGGTTCAATGATAACAATGCAGAAATTTGATTTATCAAAAAAAAGTTCATTTCCAAATGAACACAAAAGTATCTTAAATACATTGAAAAAATAATTTTCTATTGGTATATCGTACACTCAATAAATTCTTAAAATATGGGACAGAAATACTTTCAAACCATTTGGTGTACATAGAGAACATGCAATAAATCCTAAGAATGATACAAATACAAAATTGAATTTGTTATTGTGAAAAATGAAAATTTGTAACCTTTAAATGAATATTAAAGCAGCAATGGTGCTAATCACTGTTGAGACAATTAATTTGAAAGGAATAATCACTTAAATGTAGATAAGTATCAAACTGTATTTGATAATGAATTAGGAATATTACCTGGTGAAACTCATCTAGAAACTGATTCATGTAAAAAGCCCTCTGTAATAAGAACACAAAAGATACTCATAGCATTAAGAAAAAGTTGTTCATATGACACCTTGCGAAAAATCAATATCAATTCGACTGAGTTAAAATCCCATGGAATTAATAAAGTTCTATTAAGGCCTTATTATACCATGCCATCATTAGAAAGAATTCTGCATTACATTAAGAATACAGCAGTATACAACAAATTAAATTTTAAAAATGGATAATGGCATGACGAAATAGATCAAGAAACTAGTCTCATGGCAATGTTTCAAACACCATTTGAAAGATATTGCAAATTCAGATTACCGTTTAAGTTTAAAAGTTAAGTCAAAGTCTACTGGGGCCTAAGAAGTCCCATCAAACAGTGCCCATTTTCATTTCAGTAGCTTCTAAGCCTGGGTACTAATTATTAACTAGTGTTCAAGCCGAGTGGTTATCCTGATGCTGGATGTCCTGTAATAAACTTTCTCATTTATTGACTTCAGAAGGATGAAGGACTAAGTTGACCTATGTCCGGGTACCCAAGCTGAAACCTGTCTATAACTTCAGCAGTATTCCCAATTTTAATGTTAATGTGGATAAAAAAAAAATTCCCCGAATAGAGATGTTTTAAAATGGAAGCCATTTAAAATAAAGGTAATATTTTCTTACTAGATTTATGTATTCAAGAAGGATGATTCTAAGTTAAAAGGTACCAAGTCTTTAAACAGTAAAAATGTCAACATATTTAAAAGAAACTTTCTTCTGAAATCATGCTCATAATCAACCATTTTCATCGATCATGAAGAAAAGCTTATGACCATTCCAGTCAAAAAGATAAGTTTCAAAAAAGTTACAACTGCTGAAACATATTAATTTTGACCATGATTATTTTTTGGTTTAATCAATTAAAAATAGTAGTTTTCTCTTCACCTTGTAACATATCTTAAGAGTCAAAACAATTTTCCTCACAATTTTTATAATGCAAATTTCATAGCCAAAAGAATAAGGGGGAAAACGCTTTTGGTTTTATAAAATAATATATAATTTGTTACTTGTAGGAATATATATACAGTAATTCAAAAATTTAACTGGGGCAAAATTAACTTATACAGTAATTCAAAAATTTAATCAGGCAAAATTAAATAGTTACTTGAAACAACGCATGCAATACAAATCTCCATCACATCCAAAACATCGGATCTTGGCATCATCAGTACAAATTACACACCAAGGAAATTCTTCCTCTGCATTCTCCTACCAAAAAACAACTTTTTGAATTACAGTTTAAAATTAGAGAGATAAAAAATTATATCATGCATTGATCTAAAATTGTCTCCATTACTTTTTAATAAATTTGATGTTTATCAGATGTTGTACATCTAATAATATTTTTTTCAATGAAGTATTATAGTTTTTATAAAATTGAGAGAGAAAAATCAACTGATCACACAAAATTAGTTAAAATACATACAATTTTACTTTTAATATAACACAATACAGAAAAAAGAACAATTACCTTATTTCCTTTATTGTTCTCAGAATCGATATCATTTAAACTATCCATTTCTTCTATGTCATCATGGAGCTGTGTAGCCAAAAGCTATAAATATTAGAAAAAGTACAATTCTTTTTTTTTTCAAACTTACAATATATTTTCTTGATCCAGCATATTGAATATGTTATCATTCATTATAATATGCAAATAATATTTCTGTCAAAAATTGTTATCTCATTCCTATAAGCATTTTATTTTAAAATTAACTAATTAGCTTACTTTTGTTATACATAAAAATTAATTTTGTTAAACAATTAATAGTATGAAAAAATTATTGGAGTATTTCACCCACAAGGAAACAAAATTCCCTTTCTTTACCCATTGAAACAATCATAACAAATAACTACCTACTTATAGTAACTTAAAATAATAGTAAATACAAATGACTCGCATTTAAATTTAATGATTACAAATGTGTTAATCTCAATAAAAAATAAAGCTGATAGAACCTTTTGTTAGGTATAAAGGAGAAAACTATGCCGTTCATAAATTTCCTTCATTACATTTCTCATTTTATTTAACTATACAAACTATAAAAATTAAGAAAATTTATGAAATTAAAAATCTACAGCAGAAATGAGCACCTGTGGCCTTATAACTATAACTAACCAATTATAAGTTTTCCTATTATAAGGTTTCGACATAAATTTAAAATCTGAAGCAAAAATTGTTTCATTTTTATCAATAATATATTGCCTAGCTGTAAATTACATTTGAAACTTGAATTTCAGAAGTGTATATATATTAATATTTTTAATGGCTATATAATTAATAATTATTATTATTATATATATATTAGGATCTTGAATAAGTTCTTGCTGTTTTTAGTAAAATTAATGCTTCATTTAAAGTATGTGGTAAAAACATGACACTCAAAGTATTGCCCATCACTAGACACTACTTTCTATCTATTTGCAAGCATGTGAATTCCATATTAGAAAAATGGCACACATTTTGGGGCTATCCAATCATCTTGTCATGTCTCAACAAATGTAATGACTATTTTTCTTTTAGGGCTCAGATCAAGCACAAGAATTGTAGTTCACAGCGATCTCCTGTGATAGTTTAGATTGGTTTGAGCAGCTCGTAACAAATTAAACCCTGCTATTACCCCCCAAATGCAAAGGAGAAGTGTTCTTTATCTTCAAGATCAAAATTATTATTTTTGAAGCATCAAAACTAGTCTCTACATCTTGTTTCCAACAGAGCAAGCTCACACTAAATTTCAACAAGAGTTCTGTATGCTTCACTGCAGATTTCTTTTGAATAAAATAGTACAACAAAATTCCCCACTAATACTCTTTACTTGGCACAAAACTTGACATTTTTTGAACTAAGAGGGGGGAATGTTGTTTATACTGTGGCAAACTAATATACACTAAAGTTCAAATTTACCAACAGTACTTCCTTGTAGATACATTACTATCTGAAATTATATGCACATAGTCTTGGCAATACCATTGGTTAGGAAACAGCAAGATCTTATTAAAGATCTTAATATATATACATTTAATTATTTATAAAACTATAAATACTTGTTTTGATATTGTTTACTAACTAGGTCAACTTAATAACAGTATTCCTCTCAAAAAAGAACTAAAACAAAAGCAAAACGAATAAAAATATTTTAAAAACAATATACATTTTAAGATGTATTAATCTTGAAAACAACCAAATTTTATTAGATATTATGATGTTAAAAAAATTTAAATAGCTAACTGCATCCTTTCATCTTAAAAAAGTTCTTCGTCTCTGTGCCACAGAATTCCAAAAATATTCTCCTTTTCAAGAGAATCCTGCTAAGCTCAAACACACACAAAGTTCCAGAAATTCTAAAATCCGAAACTGTTCAAAATAATTAAAAAACATAGTTTGTAGTTTTACTACTAGGTACACCTATAATATTATTTATATTTATCAATGTTATAGCAAATATATAAACTTGTTCAAAGTTGTACTCAACTAAAAGAACAGTTGAAAATAATTTTCAAAATAAAGGGTTCTACCCCATAACCTTTTTTTCTAAAAATTAATTCAAGTTCTGAATTAAAGTTAATTAACTCAAAGTTTTTAAAATAATCTGCAGGTAAAATAATATTATAAATTATTTTATTTCAATCACAGTATTTCTATCAGGACCTCAAGCTTTTTCAATTTTTATTTTGACTTCAAGGTTTAATTTTAAAAATTATTTTCTCTCTGTACCTACTTTACACATGCTCTTTTAAATTTTTATTTTTAACACAAGTTATTTTCTTTCCACAGAGTTTTTAATATTTTATAATTCACTATTATTTTTGAAGCTTGTAATTAAATTTTCGTCAAACACTTCCATTACTTATTTTTTCGAAAATACAGATCTAATTAGATATATCAATAGGATACATCTAATTGTATGTAGTTACCATAATCCATCTCTCAATACACTCACATAAAGAATCAAAATGTCATCAGAATTCATCAATTAATTGATATAATCTAGTTTTGAAAAAATTAAACTATGCAAAATTTCTGAGCTCTAGCACATTAGAGAGTAAATGAAAAATTGATTACTGAATTTCATATTTACAAACCCAAGAAAAAATAAAATAAAAGCATGTAAATAAAAGGACATGCAATATACATGGCTCAGAGAAAAATAAATTCATCAATAAGGATTTAAATAAATTTTTTACTTTTTCCACAAGTTTATCTGCTTCTTCTTCATCATCACCTTCAATTTCTGTAAAGAAATATAGACTAATAACTTAATGAATCGATCTGATAAAACAGATGCATTGATTATTATTTAGAATAACTTAATTCAATTCATGGATTATTAGTTTAGCCCAATTTTTTAATTAAATATTTGATTTAAAAAAAAAATTAACACTTATATTTCAAAAAACTTCCTACATTTCTCCCCTTCCCATTTAAATTCCCAAAAAGATTAATCAAAGATTCTAGTTCAGTTTCTACTATACTAAAAAAATATACACATGAAAAATATTCAGCATAAATTTTTTTAATTTATATAACAATCCCAACAAGCAAATTTTAATAAGAATCACCATTTTCCTATTCTCATTCTTTTTCTAAGTCTTTTAATGGAATTTCATTAATAAACTTTGAAAGATCTTAAATTTATTATGCTTCTAACAGATTTTTCTTCACACAAACAGGAATGTACTCTATTTAAAATAAAATAATTTTACACTACATCATCTCGCACAAATATTAATATTATTATTATTCCAAGAAAATAATAACAATGCCTTTTCCTTGCTGCATGCTTGAAAGTAAGCTTTTATACTCTGCATTAGTGTTTAGCTCTTTCACTTCCTTACATGCCAATTCAGATAACTTTTTTGATTCTCCTTGCAACATGGAATATTCATCCTGCATTGGCAATTCTTCAGAATCAGTACATTCAGAAGCAAAGGTTGGAGGAATATTGAACTCTTTAGTCTATTAAAAAAATGGAATAATTTAAGCAATGTAGTTTTCTTATGTGTTTAATCAAATTATAAACCAAATACACACATATACAGATTTATAAAGTAAAAAAAATAAACATGTGCGAAGAAGTAAACAAATATAATAAAGTGATTCCTTCATTTTTTATTTAATTAAAATTCACAAGGAAAGAAAAATCTTGTAGGTAACACATAAGTATTTAAATGGGAAAATTTCTGAAACATTTTGATTAGTCGCCAGAAAAAAGGGGTTTGCTATGTAATATTTTTAAAAGTTGAAAATAGGGCTTTGCATTAAGAAATTACATTTATTCACATCTGCAATTTCAAAAAATAATTTAGGAAATTTTCACTCAAAAAATATAAATATTTAGGTTACATCAATTTAAAAAAATTGCCAAGCTTGCAAATTAGATACCTATTCAAACTAATCAAGCTCATATACAAAAATGTAAAATAAATTTATCTATTTTGATTTCAATATGATCTTAAATACTTTGAATGTTCAATTTGTTTCTTTGTTCAAAAATTTTTAATCAATAAAGGCATCTGATGTTGGAAAACTTTCACATACATGATAAAAGCATATAAATTATTATTTATATAAAACTGACTCTGCATATTTTATATACATTTTCATTGATAAAAAATCTATAAAAACTAATCTAGGTATAATTAAATTATACATATTCTATTTCCCAATTAATTAACAGCAAATTTATTTTATTTAAAAATTTCATATAATTTAAAAAGCATAATCACTAAATACTCAACATATATTTTTTGTTAATCCAGCAATTAACTATCACTAAAAATTCAAAACAAACCCTTAAAAAGTCTTAATACTCTAAGCTACTATTTTCTAACAGGATCAGTACTGCTCACAGGAGGGCAATGAGGATTAACTGATATCTCTCAGGGCAATACTTTCAAAAATGCACTTTAAGTTTCATTAATATTAAGAACTATTATATTATTTTAAATTATGTTATATCATACCATTATATTATATTATTTCAACAAATAATTCTAAATGTCTTTTAAGCAATATCAGTGAATATTAAGAAGTAGATATTGGTACATTATAGGTTTGTTTTCAATACTATTTTTACTTATACATGAACAAGTCTCGGTATGCAAAGTGCACCATACAAGCACAACATTATGTTCAGGCTTGATCAACAAAGCTTATATTTAAAAGTTTGGACAGCTCATGACAAAATTAAGCTTCCTGCTGACATGCCATCACAAATTTTAGAAGATAACGTTAATCATATGGAGTTTTAAAACTGGGTTGGGAAACTAAAAAAGTAATAAAAAAACAAATCTTTCTTTTAATTACAAGGTGTAAAATGCATTTGAAAGGGAGGGAGGTACATTTTTGCTTGATTGCAATTTTTTTATGACTTTTGGAAATAGTTTTAAATATCAATTGAAGATATGAAACATCACAAACACATTGATTTAAAAAATAGGAGTTGGTGAGTATGTTTTTTCTCCGAATAGGAGATGACAAGTGATTTTTTTTTTTTTTTTTTTAATGATGGGGGTGTTGAAATTTTTTTTTTTTTCAAGAAGAGGTGGTGAGACTTATGTTCTACACAAAGTAGATTCATTACTTTATTTTCTTTAACAAAGACTTTAAAATCAAAAAATGAAGAAAAAAATTATTTCATGTAACATTTTTTAAATTTTATAAAAGTAATTTTACAGAAGTACGGATAGTAATAGATTTAACTTTCCAGCATGCATGCTTTATATTTTAAAACAAGTGGGCACATATATTTTTAATGATAGCTGCTTTAGACTTTTTTTTGCACTAAGTAATGATATGATTTAACTGATCTTGATAACAGACATTAAGTAACACAAAATGCATTTTATTGTGGCTTAATTCACCCATTACATTCAAAAGGTAAATATCGCTTTCACATAAATAATACTAGTATTTGGTCAAATGAAAAAATTTCAAAATTAAAAACTTACTTTAGGTGGAGGAGGTTCATCTCTTAATTTAGCTAAACGAGCAGCTATCTCATCTTCAGGTTTTACTATGCGAGAATCCAATGCAACTTCTTCCGTTATTTGTTTAATAAGATTGGATGCTTGTTCATCGGAGGTTATCTTCTCAGTTGGTCGAAAGACCTATAAATACCAAACAACGCTATGTATAATATTGTTTTTACCACACATTTAGAGCTTTATTATAAACAATAATTTTCCCCTACAGAATGCATTATAAACTCATTATAAAAGTAACTGCATTATAAAAAGATTTTATAATAAAGGTTTTATAAACTATATTATAAAAAGATTTTATAATAAAAGAAATTGATCCAATCTGATTGAATACTCTAACCAACTAATTTATTGAATATATGATTTGATGGAAGCAGTTGCCAAGGGATAATGTATTACCGAAATAGGTATGATACAAATATAATAATTAATTCTTAAACAAGCAATGATGCTAAAAAAAAAAAACACAAATATGATCCCAAATCACATTAATAAAAAAAATTCCTTAGTTTCATTAAATATTTTTAATATATCAGAGATGATATACATGAGAATTGTTGGTTTTTGTACTGCATACTTTAATCTGAATTTCAATCATGTAAAAATGTTTTCTGATACATCCTAAAAATATACTTTTCATAAGTGAAATAAATATTAAAAAAGGATTCCCATCTAATTAAAGAAATTAGTGATATAAAAGTCATTTATATGGCATTTGTGTATTTACATCAGTTTCATTTATAACAGTATAAATAGCAATAATAATTTTTAATGATGCTTTAAAAATGATACTATAAAGGCAGAAATCAAGATTACCAACTGCCTTATTACATATTTTATCATACAAGAACAAAAATCCAAATCCTTGTTTTTAAAAGAAATAATTTTTAAGTATTCTCAAGGAGACAAAATACATTTGAAATGAAAATGAGCATTGAATGTTCACAATACATCTATGAAGTTACTAGAATTTTGTGCTATGGAGTTTATAAATTTGTTTGTATGTTGTACTCTCAATATTATTTATATCAAGTTTCTTACGCAGAACAGATCGCAAAGATAAAAAAAAATTTCTACCATTTAAAACATTTAATTTAAAAAAAAAAAAAACAATACACACTGGTCCTCATAATTATAAAGCTAGCAGATACTTTATTTTAACAAGCTAACTTGCCATTAGTGAAATAAATATATATTTTTTTAATAATCAAGATTACAAGTATAGACAATATTTATAAACTTTCAATATATTTCTTATTAATTTTATTTATAAATCATATATATTAATTTTTCACAAAAAAAACATTTATAAGAACATTTTTTTTTTTACGTTCTTGTTTTTACACATATTCTTTGATTTAACATTTTGTAAGGCCTCGTTTCAGAGTGCGATAATGAGCCATTCTGTCTGACATGATTTCCATAGGTTTTTTCAAATAATTAGGATCAATACTATTCCATGTTGAACTGATGTTATCCTCAAAATCTTCTAATGAATTACATTGCCTCCTATTTGCATACATTTTACTAACAAGCCAAAACATTTCTATAATGTGTAGGTTCAAGGAATTAACTGGCCTCCTCAAAATATTGATGTTTCTATCTTCAAACCATTTTTTATGCTTTAGAAATACACCAAGAAACTCAAAATATTGTTGAAAAGTAAAATCATTACCCTTTAAGGGTGAATAATATGCTAAGTGTTGCCAATCTAAGATTTGCAAATACTCCTTAAATGTTAATATTAGTAGGCCCAACTACTAAATTTTTTTTTTTTTTTTTTTTTTTTTTTTGTCATTAGCTGAAACTACTAAATAGAATAGAATTAACCAACTCAAAACTTTATAGGTCACATCGGAAATACATTTTATTCCAATGGGCTGCATTATTTGTGTGTGTGTGCGAGCTTGAGTGTGTGATGAATTTGATTTATCACCTTTATAATTTTGGCTCTGTCGTATTACTCACAATTACTGGGAGATACTCCATAGTATCCAATCAAGTATGTGTACCATATATATTGTGTGTTTGCAATCAGTCAATCTTCTATTTAGAGTAGAATAGAATGATGGAATAAAGTGTTTATTAAAACCCTCAGAATAATGAACTGAATTATTGAAAACAATTATAAACACCTCAAGACCTTCTAATTTATTTAGCAATACAGTGGAATAAAATTCTATTTCCATATAAAAATCCTACTTTTCACACTTAAATTCCTCTAAATTCTTTAATTTGAAGCTTTTTAACTAATGTCCATTTGAGAGAATTTCAGAGCTTATGAGATACATCAGATTAGACTTGCTGTCAAAAAAAGTTTTATATGGATCTGTAACATTTGCTCATAATCTAAATAAAATACCAAAATCATGAATGTCTTTATAATTATGAACAACTAAAGAAGTAGGAAAGAAATATTTTGGTTTATTTTCATTAATTTTGTTTTTATATTTAAAAAAATAATTTAGGTTTTTAGAATACATAGTTTTGCATACTCTCATTCACAAGGACTTTTAATTCAGCTTTTCAAAAATAATAAATGTCCTTACAAATATCAGGGGTGTATTGTTTAAAATGTTTTACCTGAATAGGTGGAGCTGTATATCTAGATGGATCCATTCCTTTTAATTTTGCAAGTCTTTCTTCAATTTCACCTTCACTAGGCAGAGTTGCTAAAAACAAAAACAAAATTAGTTATTGCGAATTATGATTATTGTAGATTTTTTTTATTGAATTTGAAAGAAATGAAAAGAATATTTAGAATATTTAAATGAAAATGTTGACTGAAAATACAAAATCTGAAAGAATTGTTCATGAAAAAATGAACATTTAATAAGAATAATTCGATATAAAAACCAACGTTTTTAAAAACCACATTTTTATATGGTGGCAAAGTTTATTAGAGAAAATTATTGAAATATTAGTTAAAACTGTTAGTTATTTTTAACTTTAAAATTTATTTAAAAGGAGACATTTGTGAGAGTATTAAAAAATTCATAATACTCATAAAATCAAAACATGCATTTGAAAGTTTGTAAGTCATTCTATTAAAAAAAGAATGGGAACCAGAATTCAGAAAAAATTATTGTGATAAGACACGGAGCCAAATATTGGAAACTTTCTTTCTTGCAAATGATTACTGACAAAAAGTCAGCAACCCTTACTATCTCGGAGATAGTAAAGGAGAGATAGTATCTCCCCTTTGTGAGTACAAAAGGTTTACAATACTCATGCTGCATGGGGAGTGCCCGGTGCTCTCAGAGGGGGAAAGAAATTTTTTCCTCAATCCTAAAAGCACCGAGAGGAAAGAATATTTTGACTTATTAAAATTATTGAAATATTAGTTAAAACTTGTCGCAAACGTCTAAATATTGCATTGTTAGGCAAGTACGAACGATTCCCAAAATTTCAAAGCTCTAGCTTCATGGGAAGTTGGTTAAATTAATGATCGAAAATTTGATGACACACACACACCAAGTGAAATTCAGAAAAACGTTGTAAAAAATAGAATATACAATTTCCAAAACAAAAAGTTTAGTTAAGTAATATTTATCATCTAGCTTTAAAAAAAGTGCATTTTTAACAATAACATTGGCTCTTTTAAAAATCACCATTTAAAAAAGAAAAGAAATTTATAACAAGTATTTTATTAAATAATTAATTAAAGTGAAAATAGTGTAAATAATATAAGTTTTCACTATAAGAGCTTAAAAGTGTGCATTTTAGAAGAAAATTAAATTTGATGACATCAAAAAAATTGGCGAGTTTTTTTTTTTTTTTTTTTTACAAAAAAATTTTTTGACACAAATTTCTTTTATAAAGAAAAAATATCTTGATTCCTGATAAGTTTTAAGTTAAGAATTTTCACTTTATATATAAACCTGTACAAGATGTTATATTTCAAAATATGTCCAGAACCTTTTACTCCTTCTCTTTTCAATTTCTGCAATCTCTCTGCAAGTTCTTGATCTTTCTCATTGGAGTATTGTTTCTTCAACCTAATATGACTGGCAGAATCTACACTGAAAGACTGTTTCTTTAAAGCTGCCATTCGCCTATTAAAAAGACAGTTTTAAAATACACACTTATCCAAGTACACTCAAAAAAAAAAAATTAATTAAAAATGCTTACGATGAACAACACCAAATAAAATTACTAAAAAAAATATATATTAAGTGGGATCCAACTAAAACTTAACTATCAGCTACTTATTAATATTGAAATAATGTGCATTCTTATTTTTTAAAAATACACTATAAAATTATATATTATGTGTTTTAAAATTTCAAAAATTAAATGCAAAATTTATAATTTAAAAAACATTCATATTTGCACATAAATGTAAAATATTTATGAGAAATACTAAATAATATATTAAAATAATAGTTGGTGATTCCACTCACTTTTTATGAGCCAAAGGGGGAGATTTTTTTGATGCTGAAGCTGATTCTGATTCACCACTGAAAGAAAAAGATCTTAAAATGAAATAAACAGCAAAATGGAAGTACTTTTTTATTATTTCATTTTGGATTAATTAATTTCCTGAAAAAAATAATAAAATAGGATGAGCGAGTGATAATAAAAATTAAAGTAAAAAATTATTTCCTTGAATAAATTCAGCTGTAATTTTTTTGAATTATTCAAAGCATAAATTTTTTTAAAAAAAAGTTAATACTTTGCATTAAACAAGAATGAATAATGTTTTCAAAACTCATTATTAATAGTAAAGCTTGTATATGTCTATATAAGTCTATAAATATATAATTATACATAATATATTTTAAAAGTTAAATTATAAATAAGCATTAAAAATTGTAACAGTTTGAAAAATTCACTAAATAATTTCTATCTAAAGGTAACAGAGCATTTAAACCCATTTTGTCATGATAGCATATTTAAAATAAATGCCTCGTATATTTTTTTTTTATTGAATATCTTAATTATTAGAGGAATTCCCTGTTTAACTAGACATTACAAACTACTGAGATCATTCATTCTACAAAAAAGATACATATAAAAAAATCAGACACAAACATTCAAATTGGTTTCTGTTTCTTTTATTCAAACATTATGAAGCATTCAATCATCAACAAATAAAAACTTAATGCTTATTTTCAATTCATTTTGCTTATTAAAAAAAATAATAAAATTTCTTCAAGTTTTTCCTTGATTTACCTGGTTAATTCCTTAAAACATTTATTGCAAGCAACTAACTTCCTACTTTCACCATTTTCAGATGGAGCTTGCTGTTTTTTACAACATCTTGAACAAAAGGAAAAACCACAAACTTCACATCCAATCTAAGCAGAAGAAAATAAATTATAACAAAAATAACTTTATACTAATTTTAAAAGAACTTTCAAAAGGGAGAAAGAAATAGAAAAAAGGTAATTAAAATTAGAAGTTAAATGAAAATTAGATCATATAGGATCAAATGATATTTCATTGAAAATGGGTAAAAAGACACAATTTAATAACTTGCTAAATAATTTAAAATGATCTATCTGCATGTATAACATTAGCAAATTAAATGACACACTAATTTGAAATTCAAATAAATTAAACCCTTAACTCTAGAATGCCAGAAATATTGCAACCTCCTTAAACATTGGCCAGAAATCATTTTGACACTATGAAAATTAAGCAAAAAATTTGAATAAAATGTGTATTTTAATTTTTTTTCTTACAAATATTCATATAATATACACACACAAAATATTATATCAGTAGAAAAAGAAACGTTTTACAAGATTATACGAATATACAAACAAAAGAAATAGTTGCTTACATTATTTACAATCAATATGTTTATAGCTGCAATATTTTGCCCATTTCCCATGTGTGTAATTCTTTTACTAGAATAAATTTTATTAACATTTTCTTTACTTCATATTTCTTATGCTTAGGTGGATTTTAAATTCACAGCTCATACTCCCAGCTTCTTTTACTGGATTTTTCAATATATTCAGCTAGCAATTCTTTAGTTAATGTTTGGATAAAAGGTATACCTTCATAATATTTTCCTGTTACACATTTGAAAATAATCCAAGAATTTACGGTAACAAAGTCTAAAATATTGCAGAAAGTATGAACTGCCTATCTTATCGAATATTTCTTTGTCATTAGGTCAACAGTATCTATGCCACATTTTGTTTCATTAGAAAAGATAAAGGTTTCAATGTTTTTTAATTGCAATGCTTGAATACATAGAACTCAGGATTATTAAATTCTTTTTCCTTTTTACATTGGTAAACTGTAAGTACTGAACCTTATTCTTTATTTTTCAATATTTTTGTTCAACATAAAGCTTTTTTTCCCTCGGAATTTCTTGTCCAGTCCTATTAATTGTGCCAACTAAACTTGCCAATTTCTCCTTTAGTTTCTTGGCTAACTCAAGAAAAGTAAAATAAATATCAGCTGCAACATTTATTTCCATATTTTGAAACAGTTCAATTAGCTTTAAAACGACATAAATCTTGAGCATTGATCACATTCTTTATTTTTTCCTAGGTAAGTAAAAGCATTCAAAATATACTAACTTTAAATTTATTTAACTAATTTTTAACTTTAAAATTTATACTAACTTTATAAATCTGCTGCTATTTAACATTTTAGTCTGTATTTATCAGTTTTGGATGTTGTTATAATAAACTGAGTAAATGGAAAGCGAGTCTTCCTAGAATGGCTCATCTATTGTTACGTTCAGGCCTGGTTAGTAACAACTTATGCATTTTTCAATAAAATGATTCCACACTCCTGAAATCATTGCAAATATATCGTATTTTGTTCGATTACAATGCATTAAATTGATATCAAATCTCAAAAATCTTGATATTCCATAAAATTTGTCTCTGAACAGTTCCCTTGTAACAATTGATACCCCATGTAATAGACCATAATGAATGAAGTTCGTAATTCTTAAAATTTCATATGCGTAAAAATTGAAATATAAACAGAAAGTTCTTCTATTGCAAGAAACCAGACAGCATTTTCTTTCTTTTTTTTTTTTTTTTTGAGTTTCTATAATTGTACATTTTGTTACATACTATAAAACTGCTCTGTCTATAAAAAAAATAACAAAGCACTCAAAATATCATCATTTACATCTTTTTATGCACAACTAATTGGACCACAAATTACTCACAAAATATATAGGGTAGCTAATCCACCTGTTACACTTCCAGAAACTTTTTTCCATTGCTAGCCTAGCAAGCCATAAATTCATTCTGGTTTTGAGAATCATCAATTTCAATATCTTCCTCACTTTCCAATTCAGATTATACAACAGGATTCTCTTAGATCCACTGTTACTTCTTCCACAGGAAGCCCTCTGTTAGAGATATTTTAAATTTTGTTCAAGAAAGTCATAGAATGAAAGAAAACCTTACAAGAAATCAAACTAGTCACAACTCAAGTATCTGTGTGTACAATATTCTTGCTCAAGAAATCTCAGCTGCAAATGTCAGTGCAGTTGAAACAGAACATGTGATGACCAGATTAAAAAAAAACAACATTCAAGGATTCCTCTATGCTTCAAAACACTCTCAACAAAACAGTACAATCACACAGAACAAAATTTAAAGTAGGGAGATTGAAATTGTTGACATATCCAATTAACATCAGACAAGCTTTATAGGAAAAACAAGCTTTATAGGAAAAACAGTCTGTAAACTAAGTTTGAATACAGCTAATACCCCAAAACCTTCTATGTGAATTCCCCTATTGGCATGGTTTAGAAGTTAGGAGAAGGAGATGCCAGCTCAGGTGTCATCCTCGCCACTTGATCGAGGTTCAGAATTACGAGATCAATCGCCAATAGCCCTCATATTGCTTCTAGTGTGATGTTAATAAAACCAACCAACTCTACAAATTTAATAAAAGTCAAGAGAAATAAAAAGCATCAAAGAAATAAAATGGAATAGAAAGTTAAGTTCAGGAGTGGGACAAATACTTTCAAGAAGGATGCACACTGCAGAGAAATAACAAGTGAAGTGACACAGATCCTACATGTTAGGAAAAAATATGAACTCAACAAGACTTACAAGTAATGGTATACAATATTCCTGAATCAGTGGAGCTTAACCATTGTGCAGATAATGCAATCATTATGAACATGATGAAAATCTATAAAATGTTCAAGCAATAGGGTTCTATATGTGTTGATACTGAAACAAGAGGCTTGTCACAAGTCAATGTCTCTGAAATTGTTGCAGCATTTACACAATGTAATGGACAACTTCCTCTCATAAAGATAATGGAAATCATTATCTTTAACAAAAGATGGTATCCCCACTTTGAGCCCAAATTAAAATGGAATAGACTTCAGCAGAAGCATGCTGATTCACCTCTACCAAAAAAAGTTCAAGATATTCCATACTAATGTATAGGCAAGATAATGCTTTAATTCTTCTTTGATCGCAGGAACTGCTCCACATCCAAAAATTGAAATATTAGCAAAAGTTAATGTTCAGCCGTATTGTTAAATGCTAGTGAAGCTCAAAAAGGTAATCAAATTGAAATAACCCAATAAATTTTATATTTTCCCATTGTGTATTTCTGACACAAGGAACATTTGTGTAACAACAATCATGGCTACTTAAAGAGGTTAGGTATTAATCAAAATGGCTTTTTCTAAATTGTTTTGATTATACATTTCAAAATATTGAACCAACATGCCATATTCACATACTATATAAACATACTGAATAAAAAGTTTTTAAGGATTAATCTAAAAGTATTTAAACAATGACAAGTAACATAATTTTGAATTCTAATGCAACAATGGAGTAATTATAATATTGCTTTTACACCAATTAAATTCACCAATAATTTCATCAGCCAACAATTCAACAGCCCTTTAAAAAAAATCTAATAATAAATAATGTAATAATAAATAATGTAATATAAATGTAATAATTAATTTAAGCTTTCAATTCACAATAAAAATACATCTCATTAGTTATAAATACATTCTAAATCTACGTATTCAATTTTTGTAATAACAGACAATATACAAAAATTTAATATGTCTGCAGTCATAAGACATGTACCTTTCTGTAAAAAAAACCTGTCAGATAAGTAATTTAAAATTTACCTATTTATTCTTCTAAAATGTAATGCTTTCATTCTTTGTTTCATATATTTAAACTAAAAAACTGAATTCAACCCAAATGAATTTCTAAATTCATAACTTTTATATTTTTCATTTCCTTTTAGAAGAGGGATTTAAAAATTCAACAATATACCCATCCATATTATATAATAAAAAATGTGATAGAAATGACATTATAAAATTTTACCTCTTTTTTGAGAATTCCAAATTCAGCACTGCAGCTATAGCAAGACATGTCAAGTTCAATATATCTGATGAAGAAATAAAAAGAGAAAAACTTTGAAAATTACGGAATTTTTTTTTTAAAAAAGCTAATTAAAATATTTTTTAATGAAATTTTAATCTTTTAAATGCTATTAACTCCAAATCTGGTTTTCTAGTATTAAAACAGTAAGCTTTACAAAGTAATCAAAAATTGTACATAACGAAAAGAAATTTGTAATAATGTTTATCTGTTTTTTCGTAATAGTCTTGTGAATAGTTTTGAGGGGAAAACATATATTCATTGTTACAGAAATAATAAATAAAATTATTGAACAATAATCATATCAGTAGAAATGACAAGCATTCACACAACATAATTACAAACTGTGAAAGATATAATGCAGGCAAGTGAGTGAGTGACAATTGAGTTTTATGGCACACGAGCCAAAAAGCAGGCTATATGCTGCGCCAAACATTTGTTACAATCATTAAAACTATATTAATATTAAAATATGAAGGTAACAAAAAAGGTAAAAGGTTAAAACTTCAAGTATAGTGTAAAAGATAAGCAAATAAGTTACGGTGGTAACAAATAAGTTACGGTGGGGGAGGAGGTCTCCTACCAAGTATGACAGGTTTAAAACTGATAAATGAAAAATAATGCAAGCAAATAAAAATGAGCCAACTGTGCATGGGTTTATACACTCCTCTTAGAGCATACTTAGTGAAGCATCTAAAAATACATTAATCATTTCAAAGAATTGGGGAGAAGTATAAGGGGGGAAATGTATAAAAAAATTTCTATGCAAAATTGGTGTAAAAGTTGTATCTCATACAAGAAAGACCAGCCTAAATGAATGGAGATACAAATATTCAAAAGCTTCATTGATAACCAAACTTGGCAAACTTATTTTCAACATCATCCATAAAGAGGACTTACAGCTATTTTAATGTGCATCAGCTCTGTTATGGCTGATCACAAGTTGAATCAAAACTGGAAAAAAATATTACTTGACTGAAGGTAATTGAGTTGGAATGTCATGTCTGACAATACAATTAGTTATATGCTGGAAAAAAATTTACGCAAGTTGAGTGGTTTTCATGTTTGGAGATTGAAGAATATGTTTTGTAAGTTAAGAATCAAGTTGATCAATAGCATCATTTACAAGGCCTTTTTTTTTTTTTTTTTTTTTTTTTTTTTTTTTTTTTTTTTGAAGATCCGATAGGTCACAAAATGAAAACTCTTGTGAAAATCTGAAGACTGTGTGCAGATGTGTTGAGCAATGTTTTTAGTTTGCCTGCTGATTGTATCAGGTCACAGTTGTCAGTTCTAAACATGCCTTGAATAACAGTCTTCCATCAAGTGTGAAGTGAGTGCTGTCATTCAATTTCAATTTCTACATGCTGAGGGGTTCAACACAGTCAAAATTCATTGACAAACTAGTATTGTGTACAAAACACTTTTCACGAGGAACAACAAAGTGCCACAATAGTATTAGAAAATTTAAAGAAAAAAAATATACAGACATTTATCATCAGACAGGGAAAGAAGTGAGTGTTAACTGATGATTTTGTTCTGTGAGTAAAACTAGATCATCTAATCAAATTGTAAACCAATGATTTTCTCAAAATCATTGGTTAACAAATTTTGTGTCGAGTAATTCGTTGCCCAAAATTTCACAATCAGCTTTTTATACCATTGTGAGTGAGAGATCTCAGGACAGCAAACTCTGTACAAGATGGGTTCCAAAGATGTTGTCAGACCATCACAAAACATAGTTAGTAGGCTTAATGTTTCTCCAACACTACCATGTGAAAGGTGATTTTTTGAACACAATCATCACAGGAAACAAAACATGGGTCTATTTCGAAACTGAAGAAACCAAAGAACACTCCAAAATAAAGGATACCTTTTCATACCCTGAGTAAATCAAAAAAGTTCAAGTGAACTTTCTCCAGTACAAAGTGTATAGGTACTGTGTTCTTGAACTGAAAAGGTTTTCTCTTGATGAAATTCATGGAATATTGTACAACCACCACTGCAGTCTTGTACAGCAAGCATTACTCTTGAATGTCTATGAAGGGTAATTCAGAACAAGCACAGAGGAATGTTATCATCAGGCATTTCCTTCTTCATGAGAATGTGTGGTTGCACACTGCAGCTACAACAAAGATGCTCCTATAGTATTTTCCATGAGACGAGTTAAGTCATCCCTCATATGACCTGGACTTAGCTTCTGATTTGCATCACTTTGCACATGTGAAATGCTGGCCAGGAGGGCAGAAGTTTGACTCAGACAATGAGCTGCAAACTAGTATACATAGAACTGGTCGAAAGCACAGGCGCCTTCATGATGAGAGTATTGGAAAGTTGTTACCCTGCTATGATAAATGTCTCAGTAGGGGCAGCAACTATGTGGAGAAGTAGTTCAATTAGTTTAATTCTTTATCAACATTGCACTATAAGCAACACAAGGGGTATTGGCAACGGACCTCATAATTTTGAACCTCGATCCAGTGATGAGAACAACACCTGAACTGACATCCCTCTCTCCTAACTTCTACACCATGCTAATAGGAGGACTTTGGGCACTGAGAGATTTAATGTGCATCAGCCCTGGATATACGGCGGGTCTTTAGCAGTCAAGGCTCGAACCCGCGACTGAACGAAAACCGCTGGCCACGAATCCGAAGCCATGACCACTAGGCTACCGTGACCGGGAAGTAATTTAAAGGTGTATATCAAAATGTTCCAAATAAAACGGTTTTGATTTTTATCATGGTTTTCATTTCATGTTCAATCACACCTAGGAAAAAAAAATAGCCCTTGTGTAATAGAAGAGAATGATCAAAAAAGAGAATGACAATGTCAATTTTTGATACAGTACAAAAATTGCATTCCCTAGTTCTTTCCATTTTATTTCAATAAATATCTTTAAATAAAAAAAATTTAATTACTTTCATAAATAATATGGCATTTTGATACTAAATTAAATACTTCTAGAAAAATAAACCCAGGACAATTTTTACGGTAAAATCTTTCTTTTTCCTCTTTGCCAATTTTATTGCAATCATATAATAAAATAATATTCACAATGAACTAAAAATTGGAAATATATTACCAAATAAATATTTTTTCAGTTACAGTTGAGAATGAAGAGTTCAATTATCTGGTTTTGAAAAATGAGACTATAAATCAAAGTTAGAACATCAATGAGTCAAACTTTTAATCACACTTTTTTTATCTATTTATATCCTTCCTTCATAGATAATGCTTTAAGATGAATTTTTCTAATATCAAATTTTTACAGACACATTTTTATTGTAAGAAATTATATAAAAATGTATACATTTATTTGCTTCAATTCTT
Source organism: Nephila pilipes (assembly GCA_019974015.1). Lineage (NCBI taxonomy): Eukaryota > Metazoa > Arthropoda > Arachnida > Araneae > Nephilidae > Nephila > Nephila pilipes. Next base: position 654,922 of record BMAW01041679.1, on the reverse strand, counting down.
CAATTTAGAATATAATTAATAGTGATAAATTTCAAAATATAATTTTAAAATATATATTTCAAAAAATTAACAATGTAATTTTAACAAACTAAATTTCTTTTTCTTCTTTTATTGAAAAGAATAGGAAACTATGAAAGAAAGGATATATAAACCCAAATTACAATACAAAATTCATTTCATAAAACCATATTTATATATTATTCTCTATTAAATCATTTAACATAAATAATTATAAGAACAATGTGAAATGAGTAGAAAGAAAGTTACAAAAAGAAAGCATTAATTTTCTTTTCCTAATTTTCAGAAAAAAGTAAATAAATTTCATGAGCATATAAAATTATTCTAAAATGCAATTTTCAATCATTATGTTACAGAATTCCAGTGGATTTGTGGTCTCTATTGCTAAACTTAAATGCACAGGCCACTGAAAGAGTCACAGAAATTCGGATAAACTTGATCATTCTTTTGCACAGCAAATGTATTTACAGCCCTCAGAATATTAACATAACTAAGAAAAGCCGATACTAAATTTAAATCCAAATATGAATTCATTTGACTTATCTCTATTTAAAAAAATATATCAATGACTGTTTGGTAAAATTATAATACTTTCTACACATGGACTCAATGCAATATAATCCTCCAAAAGTCTTATCTCCCATCATTGTTCTGGCCTGCACAGCAAAAATGTTTATAAATGAAAACTAAAAAATGTAGGTCAGTACTTTCCTGTCATAGTGGTCTTCGTCAAATTTCAACTATGCCAAGAGCATTGTCAAGCTCGTAAAGCCAACCTTGCGATACAACCTACATTGGCAATATTTCTCATTCACTTGGCAATTTATCTTCAGAGACTACTATAACAGATAAGTAACTGTATAGTTCTTTTCAGGAACTCTTCGTATGAACTATGGTAAATAATTGTGAGCTTTCTTGAAGGAGAATTGACATAACAGAATAAAATCACATAAAATAATTATTAAAATTATAGAAAATCTCAACTTTATAAAGGGTATTAAAATATAAAAATTGTTAGACTTCATATTTCTTCTCAAACAACTATGCATCAAATGAACAACCCACAACAATTATTTACACACACAATATCCGATTTCAATTAATAATTTTTAAAACAATAAAAGAAATTTAGGATTTGTAGAGCATCACAAATAATATTTTAAAAATTCTTCATTGTTAGAATTTCCTAAATTAAAGTTACATTCAGTTCTTGATCCCTGTGTGATGGTGGACGAAAAAATTATTTGAAAGATTTTAGATGCAATTCACGCGCTTAAAATTTAAAAGTATGGCATTATATGACATAATATATATAGAGAGAAAAATACTATTCTCACTAACTTGACTGCTTAAATTTCAATTTAAGCAGTCAACAATACCAACCAACCAACTTGATTGTTTAACAAAGTGATTTGTTAATATAGATTATATTCCAATCAAACTATGTTATTGATTCGCCAAAAAATAGAGATAAAATTTGAGGGCTTATAATTTTTATTTTGAAATACCCTTATTTTTTTCAAATAAATAATTAAACTTGAATAGATTTTAGTACACACAAAAACAATTTTCGGGTTACCGTAACACTTGATGAAATATTAAAAAAAATTATTGAATTAAATGAATTAAAATGTGACGTTATTTTGATAACATACAAATGAACGCAAAAGAAGATAAATAATAATAACTCATAAAAATTATACAAACTAACATTTATTCGAGAATGTATTGTTGTTTTTTTTCTGTATTACTAAGGAGTTTAATGAACGAAAAACATTTCACATCTTTAGAAACATAGAGAGATCGAAACAACCAGACGACGAATTGACATTATTTTTGTTTGATGTGTTTATTACTCTTCACTTCATTTACTAAAAATACACTTGTTAAATATGTCAGTTTTATCTAGCCTTTAGATACAAAAAACAATTCTTTTTCTCTAATAAATAATTGTTGAATAAAATTAAATTATTCCTTAGATTCAATGCCCTTTTAATGATGAATAAGTATAAATAAGTTTAATTAAGTCTTTAAAATTTTCCAATTAAAATACAAGAGTAGGGAAAATACTTGTGGCATTATCGATAGAATTGAAAACCGAAACCAAAATTATCTACAGCCATTATTACAGGTAATATGGTCGAGGAAGCCTAGTGAGTAAGGCAGCGGGACTCGTGGCCAGCGGCTGTCGTTGAGTCCCAGGTTCGAGCCTTAGTGCTACTAAAGACCCGCCGTGTATTCGAGATTGATGCATGTTAAACTGTAGGGCCCCAAAGTCCTCCTTTTGGCTTGAAGTGGAAGTTAGGAGAGGGGGTTATCAGCTCAGTTGTCATCCTCGTCACTTGACCAAGGTTCAAAATTACGAGGTCCGTCACCAACAGCCCGTAATAATTCTATTTTGAATATTAATTGCGAAAACTTTTCAGTTCAAGCTTTCGCTGATAATCTGGCGGTTATTTCTACATGAAATTCGAGAAAAAAACCTAGAGCATAATTCCTATATATTAATAATTCTTGTTGCTGAACATCTGGCACGGATAAGGCTGGAGATCTCAATTGAGAAAACCACCTCGGTTGTGTTTAGATGCCCATCAATCCCCAAGAAGGGAGTTCGTGGTAACAGCGTCTTTAGTCGAAACCCAATTTTTAAACTAAAGAATTCCTTCATAAAAATTAGTAAATTTTATAAATATTTAGGTATTCTGATTGACTGCGGCTCTTCTAGAGTCCCCACATTAATTATATTAAAGAAAAAAATTTATAAACTCTCATTAAATTTTAATAGGGTTTCCTTCAGTTATTTCAATTCCAAAAGTTATAAACTATGGTACTTATGTGTTATAGAACCTATTATTGTCTATGGTGCGGAGGGTTGGGGGGGTCTAAACTTCACTCAAATTATCAAGTTAAATTCATTCAAAAAATTATCCATTCAAAGAATTTATCTTTTAAAAATTACCAAGGCCTATAGGAAGTCTCCCACTACTGCTTTACAGGTGATTGTCGGGGTTCCTCCTATTCATCTTACCCTAAAATTTAATTTTCTTAAACATCAAATTTGGATGCAGCATATTTGCATATTTGGATGCAGCATTTTTTCACCTGATTCATAATATCTCATTCGACTTAAATATCTCGATGAGAGTTGTTCTTCCTTATTATCAAATTCTTTTTCTTAACAAATTTTTGGGACCCTCCGAGTGGGAGATTTACACCAACGGATCAAGGATCGGGTCCGAAACTGGATTCGCCATGTGTGTCTTCCACCGGAATGTCCTAAACAGAGTCTACATTCTCAAACTGAATTCTTATAATTCAGTTCTCCAGACCGAACTTTCAGCAATCGGATTTGCCGTTTTGTGGCCCGTCTCTTATAATTTCAAAGTTTCTGTTTACTCCGACAGTTTATCATCTATATTGCTACTGCAGAAATAAATCGGCTTTTATTAAAACCATTAAAGAAAAAGTTAGCAACTTATTCTGATTTTTACAACTTACACTGGGTTCGGGCCCTCGTCGGAGATCATCATAACGAAATCGCGGATTTCTTTGCAAAACTCGCTGTCACTTATGGTGAGAGAATTAATGTCCCTACCCCTCGGTCTCATATAGTTATGATTTTAAAAAAATAAGCTTCTTTCTGACTGGAAGGTCTGGTGCTCAACTTGTAATGCTAGTATTCGGTTTCAGTCCTACATTCTCAGACCAAATCTGAGTTTTTATACAAATTCTGGTTTTATTATACGCTTCTTAACTATTCGTGGTCCCTTCATTTCTTATTTAAATCGTTTTAATTTTAAGAAATACAAATTTATGTCTTTGTGGTTCTGTTGGAGATGCTGACCACTACGTTTTCTTTAACCCTTTTACCAGAGATTTTTATTTAAAATGCCCTGTTGTTGAAGGGAAACCTATTTGGCTGAAGTCAGTGTGTGAAAATCCCTACTAGCATTCTAAGCTTAAATCCTGTATTCTTACGGCTCGTAAAATTAACCAACAAATTTTTTAATTGTTTTATATTTTTATTATATTTCTTAATATTTTAATATTCTCTTATTGTGTAGCTGTAATTGTATACTTGATATATATGTTCATACCTTTGCTTAACACTTCATTTTGGGACCCGAGTTTGTGGACGCTTTTGTAGTGTGCCATTCAACCTGTTATGCATCTTATTTCTGCAAGAAAATTCCAACTGTTAGTTGCTTTTTCCCCCTTCTTCTTCTTATATCTCCGTCATGTACATTTTCTGCTGTGTAAATACATTGTACATTTTATTCAACTCGATTTCGAAATTATGTAAAATCTTGTGTTATTTTGTCACTCAATGCTGAGAGGGGGGTCATTGTCTTCCAGGGGGCGGTTTGCAGATCTAAATCCTCTGAGTGTGCTCGGTCCCCTTGGGTATTCTGCCAATATTCATGTTGCTCCTAGCGAGACGTTAATAAAACTTAACAAACGAATACAGATAATTGACAATCTTTAAGCTTTTCTTTTTTTTCAAAACAATACTTTTCTAATTTATCGCTTCATTTTCAAAACTGTTAAAGCAGATAAATGTAAAAATTTTAAACTGTTAAGTTAGGACATATTTATTAGAATTATAATAAGTAACCTGAAAGTTAATATTTAAGATATTATACGATTCTGTACCCTTTTATTTTTGCATTACTGTGATTGTACTACTTAATTTAATTATATACTAATGTGAATAATAAGGAAATAGTGATATTGTAAAAAAATTAACAATTATATATTGAAATTTGCTTTGAAGCAGTGCAATATTCATAAACAATTACGATGTTTTCATTATCGAAATGAGTTTTTTTTTTCCTTCATAAAATCAAATAAAATTGTATAATATACGCTATTAACCAACAACAAGTTTACATATTCTTGAAATTCAAATATTTTATTACTGATGCGAAGGGAAGGCGCACTCCCTTCGTACATTCGGTAATTCTTATCCCTTCCCTGAGTCAACATCTTAATGTTCTAGGTGGTTGTACTAGGGAACAATAGTCCAGTAGAATCTCCCCAAACGGTGCCCAGTGCCCACGCGCAATCACCTTCTGGTAGCATTTCCAGAGTCTGGCTGAGTATGAATTTTTCAATAAATTGTCTTGAACAACAAATGTTTTTGAAAAGTTTAACCAACCATCTACTTGAATTAACTCGCTCTATTTTTTCCCCCTTAAGAACTTGATTGGAGTTGGTGCGGTGAGATCATTCATAAAATTCTGATACTTTTGATCTTCGATAAACAACACGGTTCGTCCCTCCTCCTCATCTCCTTTTCCCATCAAGTGCATGCAATTTCTCATGCCATAGATTCAAATGTTAGGAAATAAAAAGGAATTAATAAGCAATTAATATTAATTTAATATATTCCTTTGATTTGTGTACTACCTACACGTCAAGACCACGCGTTTTTCTCTTTCTCAAGTGATGGATTTAATGCGATCCATGATGGATTGTCTTTGAAAAAATAGATAAAAGGGGGGCATCATTACTGAGGAAAAATCTATATGAATACAGGAGAAGCAGTATTTACTGCAAATAAATATTTTCTATATTTAAAAGGTTTAAAAAACCCAAATTAAGCATTGTAAACATAAAAAAATAAAGCGGGATGTAAAAACAAGTTATAGAAACGCTTCATGTTTCCCATATTATTTAAAAGAGTGGTTTCAAGAAACACAGTTTGAAAGCTCACATTTAAGTAACATGAATAATTTATCCTTCAATATAATTATCTTCCCTATTAATATATAACTCCTATTTTTCTGCCTTATACTACGCATTCAAACCTGTGTTGCTCCACATTCTTCATAACTTAATCAATCAAAACTTTCAAATGAGAACTGCAAAAAATATATATGGAAACTTGTACTTTCAGAGATAAATATTAAATAAATATTTTGGATGTAGAAATATAATTTCAGTATGGCAGAAATCATATGAAAGATCAAGCAGCTTAAAAATAGAAGGAAATTTCATATTTTTTTTGTTTGAATAAGTACAAAATGAAATATTTTTAATGAAATGTAATTGCAGTTTTATTAATGAAATATGACATTTTGTAAAATGTTATACATTCATTTCTAATACCACCTTCCTTTATATAAATTGTCATTCTATTTTCTATTTATATTGTTTTTATATATAAAAAAAAGATTTAATGAACTTACTATTTGTTAGTCTAGAAGCGGTTTTTGAATATTAATAAACATACCTAGAGATCAAAGGTCATGAAAATCTTTTCAGCGTTATTTGTATCGAAAATGTCTGTAAAACATCAATGCCCATGTAGCTTTAAATATTATACCTGTGCTTGAAATGCATTCTCTAATTTTTTTTTTTTTAGAAGAATCTTTGTTGCGGCAGATTTAAATGGTTCGAAGGAATAATTTTTTGCATGTCTTCTTTGGCTACCTTTGGAAAAAATAGAGAAGCTTATTTTGTTATTATTATTGTTATTTTAAAGAGAAAAACTTACTTTTGAGGTATTTCGCACATATATTAAAATCTATCGGAATTCCTGACTTCCTTATGTGTGTGATAATATTAGGTACATAAGCAAATTCAAATTAACAGCTCCCTAATAATAATTCCTTGTGTCATCAATTATGAATGTTCAGACTAAAGCTAAATCAAAATATCATATTCTTTTTGATTTTATCAATATTTATTATGTACTTAAAATAAATTATTATCATTTATAAATTTTATTATTTAGCTCAGTTCAATAACATACTTACATACATATTGGTGCAAAGATCTCTTTTTTCTTTTCTTTTTTTTTCCAATAGTATAGCATTGCGTTTTACGGCCAGGGACTTATATCAACTTTTCAGCATCAAGAGTTCTTACAATTCAACTTTCTATTAAATATTTCTACATGATCATCGATAATATGATCATAATAAAATTACGAAGTAGAAGTTACATAAAATAATTACGAAGTTTATGCTCGAATGTTAGAGAACAAACTTTATATAAAAGCTGGAATTTTTTTTTTAATTACAAACTTATTTAATAAATTTAGCAGTTAATAAGTTTAAATTTTTTTCTAAATTTAATTAGTAATTTTACTTAGCAATTGAAAAGTAAATCCATTTATAATTTTAGTACCATACAATAATGTACTTAGAATAGAGCAGAAACCATCTTCACACACAAAATAAAAGTTCATTACTTACTCGTTTGAGAAAGCTGTTAAAGTAATTTTTTAAGAATATGTTAATTTTTTCAAAAGAAATTGTAGAAACATGAATTGTTGTCTTTTAAAATTACGAGTTTTGGTTCAATAACTATTTTCTCCAATCAAATCCTATAAATAAATTAAAATGTAATTAATATTATTAAACGAAAAAATTAATAATTATATTTTGTTATACGTAGTTAAAATATTGATTTATATGTTATTTATATGAATTCCAATGCATACTTCAAAATTTTCTGCATGCATACGTAAGAGTATTAAATACATAAGAAATCATATGTTTTCTCCCTATCAATATCGTTCTTTTTAAGAGTGTTGAACAGCATTCCTAGAAAACCTAATTTTTCTTTCTTCGAGATGTTTTGATTTTATGTGTATCTGCATAAAACTTCTATTTTTAACGTTAACAGATTTGAATTTAGTAAAAACAAATGTAAGAAAATATATTAAAGAAAAAAAATCCATCACAAAAAACACTTACAAAAGTTGATAAATTAATCGCATATAAAATATCAGTTGCTTAAACTAATTTTTTAAAAAGTTTTTCATCTAGAGTAATAAGTAAATGATTTCAGAAAAACACCAAAATAAACAAAAATCACTTTTACTAAACACCATAAAAACATTCTAAAGAAGGCATTGACAAATCTAAAGCATTATTTATATACATTTCTTCTTCTTCATCATCTTTTTTTTGAAGACCTCTTCAACTTCCACATAATAAAATACTTCATTACTAAATTGTTTTATATAAGGCTTATTTTTATTCAAATTAACAAATTCGATAGCAAAAACATGCCAATCAATGCTATATAAAGCCCTTTCAAAATAAATATCAAAACAATCTCTTTCATTAACATTCATACACTCGTGCACTTTTGCTAAGCCGTTATCATTTTCACATACATCACAATCCATTTTAATAAATAATGAAGTATTATTAGAAATATATTTTGTTAAGCATTTACACATTGAGTCAGTGAGTTCGTAAAGTCCATCAGGATTGTCTGCCATAATTTAAATCATGTTCATTTTCAGGAAGACGATCTACTTCGGGCACTACATATTCACAAAGAGTGTGGGTTAACAGTTTGTTTTTTACACATTCAAACACTAGTTCAAAAGAATCACGTAGTTTGCCCAAATTCTCACCGTTGAGAAGGACCCTTTCTGGAACGAATTGGAAAGAAGAATCTTTCCTCTGGAATAGTCTTTGGATACTCACGCATTCATTATCTTTATCCGAAAAGTTAAAAAGGCAAATATCTTTTTTGACAATGAATGCACTCTCGAACTTTCCGTAAGGACGAAAACTACTAAGTTGACCGTGAAAGGCACTCCACACATCAGGTTTCATAGACACTCCGTCTTTCGTGGGATTTAAAATACCTCTATTGTCTTTTACATAAAGTCGAATATGTACGCATATTTGTGTCTGAAAAGTATTCACCGAAATAAATATTAAGCCACCTAGATGAATCATAGGCTTTGGAAGATTGTCCATGGTAAGTTCGTTCGCATTAAAACACATTTTCTTGACAATATTATTTAAAGGTTTACATTTGCGCTTGTAGTTGAAATCAGCATTATGGCAGAACATGGTTCCAAAAGTATTTTTTAGAGAGAGACTTTTTTCACTTCGACTACTTACAACAAAGGTCAGAAATGAAAAGAGTATAGAGTGTATACATTAAGTTGCGTGATGTCATATAATATTTCATCCAATTATAGTTATCATAAAAGGTATTAAATCATTTTCATCCAATCACAGTTCATTTTGTGATCTCAGATCTCCTCTTCGTTTATCTATAATAAGAAATCTTATCATAAATTTCCCGAAATAAGTTAACAAAAGTCCCTCTTCCATGATTCAGTAAATATCCCCCTCGTTCAATCAATGATTAGATATTTTACCAGAATATTCTCACAGTAAAACCAATATAACCCTTAGAAACCCCGCTTCCATAAATCAGAAAACTTTCCCCCTACGTTGTATCAGTGATAAGATATTTAACCAGAATATTACCACAGTAAAAATCAACATAATCCTTAGAAATGAAATCTCTCTTTGACAATATACTTTAGATAAAACGGGCACAGACTATCGGCTCCACACTTATCGATACGCAGATGTTTCAAAGAATTTCGAAGTAAATACAGTCAGAAAATGATATGTATAGAACCTGTTGTAATTATTCTAACTTAACATTTTTTTCAAATATTATTAGCATATTTTCAATAACTTATTTGTAATTATTTCACAATTTAGGTTTTTTTTAAATACTAAACAATTCAATCTAAATTTATTCAGTTAATTCATTTAACTAAACGTTGGAAAAAGATGTAGTTGTTGGGAAATGTACGCGTTGGAAAAAAGATGCAGACATGAAATTTTTTTTAACCTGAGCTGTTACAATATAAAAAAAATAAACTTGTTGAACTATTAAGCAAGACTGTTAGACTTTATAGAAGTGAGTTTTCGAAAAAGATAAATGTGTGTGTGTGTCTTAAAAGAAAAATAATTCAAGAAGTAATCACTAAAGAAAAAATAATTATTATAGTAAAAGCAAAATCACTGTAAAATCAGTTAAGAAATAAATCTACTAAATATTTCTACAATTTCATATTCAAAAGAGGTTTAACTCGTTTTCCTATTCAGATAATATATAATATTTGTTAGAAAAGCAATGTAAAAATTCTAACTTGATATTTTCAAATATTAACAGCAAAAAATAATTTTTTTTTCAATAAACTTACTGATGATCAAGTGTAATTATTTCATAATTTAAGTTTTTTTATACTAAACACAAATCAATCGGAATATATTAATTCATTGAACTAAACAAATATGCTGTTAAAAATATATATCCATATAAGAAAAAATAATCCTAATGAATATTTCTATAATTTCGTACTAAACACGATTGTATCAGTCTTCAAAGAATATAGCTAAACTCAATGGGTAAGAAAGAGTTGTTAAATTTCATTTCCTATTCATACAAAACTGTGTTTCTTATAGTCTATTCATTTGAATTTTCTTAGAATGTTTAGATGTTTATTAATACTGTTTAAGCAAAAAGATAAAATTACAAAATAAATAACCCGTTGGTTTAAAAAAGAGTTTCTTTTTAGTTATTAAAATAATAATCATTTCGATACCATACTATGTACGCATATATAAAAGTTTTCAACTTCATCTAGCTAATACTTAATAAAGTATAAATAATTTTATGAACATTCAAGTGCTTATATATACATGCAAAATAAATATGGTCGTAAAACTGTATAAGAAAGAAATTTATTTTATTCAAAATATATTCATTCAGTTCCTTCAAGCGAAAAAAAGTGGATAAAATAATAATATTCAATTCCTAAGCCTTATACGAAGCAATCAAAAAATATCTTCCAATTAATTCAGATTAAAATGTATTCGTTCTGTTCCTTCAAACGAAAAAAAAGTACATTAAATAATAATATCCGATCCAACAACTTCGAGCAGAAAAGAGAATCAATTATTCAAATTACATTCCTTCTAATTTGAGTAATAAAAAAACTTTTAATTTATCTTGAGTGAAAATATTTTTTAAATTTATTTATTCCAATTATATTCATTTAACTTGAATAGAACTTATATATCAACGCAACGAGTTTATCGCTCCGTAAATAACAATCCCAAAGATAACGGGGTGGGGTCCCTTATCGATACAGTAGGTACACATGAAGCAGTAAATCCATACCAACGCGGCATGAAGGAAATTATGGCCGTCACTTTCGTCCCACGTAGACCGCAGCTTACTACTGGTGTGTTATTGATATTATGTATAACAACACAAAACTAAGAATCATTTTTAGTAGAAACTTTTAAAACTGTCGAATATTTCGACACAATTTAATTAACTTAAATATGCTCACGCTTAATTATTTATTAAATGCATTATCTTAGAAATTTGAGATATTCCGTAAAAAATGTGTATGCTCGCGTCACAAGCATTCCTGTATCAACCGAAATTCCTCTCCCTTTTTCGGCTCGAGATGAATTTTTTCTCCCTTTCTCTAAAAGGATTCTTAATGACCTCGCCCGATGAGAAATCTCGGAAGTCAATGGTCCAGATTATGACTAAGCGAACTAATTATTTCATCTTTCTCATTCGAGTCGCCTTTGCGAAAAGACACCCATGCAATAGGAAGATTTCCCACTTTATTATAAGAATCCTTATATATTACTACTTTAAAAAAAAATGTCAGTATACTTTAACCGTATGTTTTTGTTGCCACTGACTTTGTTGACAGCCAATACGGTCCACTACTCATTTTTATCCAACTGAGCTCCATAATAGTATATCTCAATAGATAAGCGAAATTAAGTTAAAATGAAAAGAACGCAAAGATGAATTTCCCACTTCTTGATACTATTTAATTAAAAACAAAAAAATTTCCTGTAATTTTCTAATTCCTCATAAACAAAAAAGGAAAGACGAGTTTCGAAATTCTTAACACTGTTATCAGGCTTAACACTGTATATCTATATCAGAATTAGTAAAATTTTAAAATGCTTAATTGAATCATTTTCCAGAATTAATTCTTAGCTTAAAACATTTTTAAGTGATCTGGGTACATTTGAATCCTATAGTTCGACAGGTAAAGACAGAGAGTTAAGCAAGCTGGTCTGATTGATTGGTTGATTGCATGAAACATAGATCAATGAAAGCCATTCGTCTCCTTGAATTTATCTTTTAATTCAATAGATTTTAAAGAATTTCATCTTCTGCAAGAAACTTCGGAATACTTCTTTACTACCTACCGTATTGTATAAAAGTTCTCTGAAAGTGATACTTTGGGTCTATTTAGAATATATTCCGATATGATTTCTACGGGACGCTTCTGCAGATCAAATAAATATGTTCTAAATTGTTAATGTAGTTACAAGTATTACATATAATCATGTAAACTGAATTTGTGTAAAAGTTTGGAAAGACCATTTTGCTGAATAATCGAGTGTTTAGCATGTCTACTCTTATGGTTTTTTATTTAATTGGGTATTACATCTATAGAATGGGTGTTCTCTGAGATTTTTTTCCCTTTCGAAATGTTTGCTAGTATAAAAGTTTTCATTGAATTTTTCCCATTCTGTTTCAGAAAAAATTACTGTCAATGTCTTCTGGGACATTCAAGAACTTTAAATTGCTTTTAATAATAATAATAATAATAATCATAAAACTAAAATTGGTTCAGTTTTTAAACCTTAACGTAAGACTTCGTTAATAACAAATCAGCGATCATTAACCGATTTTCTATGGTAAGCATTTTGAAAAACGAGCTCTCTTTTCGGGTGTTTGATATCTGTAGATATCAGAGGCGTATTGCAAAAATGGTCTCGGTTTTGCTTCACAGAGTGGAAGCTAGTGACACATCGCAAGGTTGTTCTTTTAAGAAATCAAGTTGCTGAACGTAAAAACTCATGCCAACAGCCTGTTAGTGAACATATTGGATGTGATGGGTGAATGTTAATTTTGCATCTATAAATAACTTCAGGTATTAAATAACTGTAAACTAAATAATTAAATAACTGTATTAAGTGACCAGGGGAACAGGATGATCAAAGATTGTGATGCTAGGCTAATTGTCTACGCTCCTCTGTCTCGTAAAAAAACATCTTCTTCTCAGAGAATTGACTTTAATCTTAATTATAATTAATAAAATTAATCACGTAATTAACAATAAAATTTTATTAATTATAATTAAATTTAATAATAATTAATAAAAACCAAATGATTGAAACTAATTATCTAAAGAATTAAATTTTACACCAAGTCGCCAAATCTGTCACCATGGTGAAGAGGTCATTGCTTAAATTTTTTTGTTAATTGGTGCTATCTCTTTAAATCCATCTTTTCTTTTATAAGAGAAGCGTTGCAGGGAAGCATCAACTCATGCTCGCAACATTGCTCCACGACTGGCGAATGTTACTGAAAATAAATATTTTGGATAGGCGAATGTTACTGAAAATTTAAGGTATTAAAAATCATGTTATGCAAAGTGTGAAATTTAAAAAAAAAAAAAACCATGTTTTAAAAATTTGTTTATTACTGGTGTTATTAATTAGATGAAAAGCAGAAATTATGAAGGACGGTGTTTAGTTTAGTTTAGTTTTTTATTAACGTCGCACTAGAAGCAACACGAGGGCTATTGGTGACGGACCTCGTAATTTTGAACCACGGTCAAGTGACGAGGACGACACCTGAGCTGGCATCCCCCTCTCCTAACATCCACACCACGCCAACGGGAGGACTTTGGACCCCGAACAGATTTAACGTGCATCAGCCCCGGCTACACGGCGGGTCTTTGGCGGCCAAGGATCGAACCCGCGACTGAACGAAAACCGCCGGTCGCTAGTCCACGACCTTGACCACTAGGCTACCGCGGCCCAAGGACGGTGTCGCAGACACTGTCTTTATTATTTCAATTTGGACTTGTATTCTGTCCCTGGCACGTTATAGGGTATTGCTCGTAATGATCACTCTGTTTGAACTCAGAATTCTCAAACTCTCCTCTCTTCTGTTTCATGTCCAATTGGATGTAATACCTATGTTCGGGATGTTCCTCAAAATTTCAAATTATTTACTGAAATAAGAGTTCTAATAAGTTTTTATCAATTTATTTTGATAGGTGTTTGTATGGATATCTTTTGAGACTATCCCGTCAATATTTGCATCAAATTCCGTATGACCAATGAATTCCGTAAAACTTGGACAATATCAGTACAAACAGAAAACACAGCATGTGAACAGATTAATCACGCCGAAACAGGAACAAAACAGTACTTTTAAGGACAATCACGGTTATATGAACAACGTTCAGCACTCCAGCTTACTGGTTTTCATAATGGACAAACCTCCGCTGTAATACTCTGCACTTCCAAAACAAACACCACGCTCAGCAAATTCACTCGGCCATGCAACCGTTAATTCCTCGGCAGGTTTACTTCCAAGTGCCGATGGCTTCCCAATCGATCTCCAAAGCAAACTTCACAGATAGAAAAACTCAGTAACTCACAGACTCACTGCGCATTCATATCTCTTACGGCCAGGTATGACGTCACATAGCAAAATTCAGGGAAAGTTTGTAACTTCTTTCCCCGTGAAGATATCGACTCGATTCCAGCATCTTTGGGAACTTTCCATGTGTCAACAAAGTCACCAACTATCTCACCGTCACCAAAATGATCGCCAAGGCTACAGGGTCATTGCTTAAGCATCCCTTACTGACTGGTGACATGTTTGAAAATGTTTCTTTTTCTTTATAAAAGAACTGTTACGGGGAAGTGTCATCTCATGTTCGTTACAATATTTTTATTTCTTGAGAGGTGAATTCATTAATAAAAATAATACGTTAACGGTCTGTGAGGTGGGTTAAACTTTATATCCAATATCTTAAATGCATTTGAGAAACGTTTCCGTTTGATGTTTGTGTATCAAAACATTTACGAATTTGTCATTTTTTTAAAAAAAAAGTTTCGTTGAAAATTTCCTGTCCAATTAATTTTAAATGCACACTGTGTACGGTTCATTGCGGAAGACGCAACGCAATTCCGAGAGCTTCGGTTTGTATTATAATGAACAGTTTCAAATGATTATTCGACCATCTATTTATGATGTGACAAATATGATAAAAAGCACTGTAAATAATAGTATTGGTTAGTTTGATAAAATCTTTCGCTCTTGGACCATAATGCTTATATGCTATACCTTCAAGATACGTTTTCCTAAAGCTTTGTTTTTCATTTGGTTCATTATTTAGATATTTTGATTCCACTCGGAAGAATATACTCCTTGATATTTAATGGAAGTTTGCCTTAGGGGAGTAAACCCAGACAACATAACATTAAAACTTAAGCCTTGAGCCCTGA
>BMAW01041679.1:597252-639748 GCA_019974015.1 Nephila pilipes | reverse complement strand
GAGAAAGGTTTATATATATATATATATATATATATATATATATATATATATATATATATACTATATATATATATATATATAATATTATTGATGATAATGTGTGTGTGTGTGTGTGTGTGTGTGTGTGTGTGTGTGTGTGTGTGTGTGTGTGTGTGTAGTATTGTGTGTGTGGTATTGTGTGTGTGTGAGAGGAGGGTAACCAGTGTGTGTGGCTGGAAGAGTGATGAGATTGTATATCGAGAAATCTACGATGGTTTGCTCTTACGCAAAGGGGCTGGTTGTCTAGGGAGATATAATTCCATTACAAGGATTCTATGATGTTCATGTAACTCAATGAAGTGTTAGAAGAGGTGATGAAGGTGAAAATATTTGTAGAGGTGACAGATTGACCAGTTCATCAGACAAGATGAATGTCTGTCTCATTGTCACTATCAGAAGGGAAGCTGAAGTGGAGAGAAGAGGGCGAGAACAATGTCGCTCAGTTTTATTCGGTAGCCGTGATACTTCATGAATTATCACATGACACTGATTCGTGGTGCCATCATCATCAGTAACTTCTTGCAAACATTGGAAAATACTATAAATTCTTTTGATAGTGCTGGAAAATCCTACACACACACAGATATATATATATATATATATATGTGTGTGTGTGTATATTATCAATATTATTGTATTGTATATAGATTCTAATGTATGTTTAGTAATTTTCAACAAATAATATCAATTAATTAAAATGTCATCAGTATATAGATTACTGACTCTTGATTCCAATATTTTGTAAGAAATCTTGTAAATATATTGCGCTAAAAATACGAGAAAGCTTTTTCTGGTGAATCTCTTTGAACGACCACTCCTTATGATGTGGCTCTTGCGCCATATCTCAGTTGAATGGATGTCTTGAGCCTCAAAATACACATTCAAGCGATAGACAAGTTAAAAAAAATATTTATCACTAAAGCATATGATAAGTCACTGAATCTAACTTATAATCCAATTCCTAACTTATGATTTTAAAAGCAAATCTTAGTTTACCAATTCATTTTCTGATTTCAACACTTCACACAAATTGCCGATTCATACTTAAAACAAAAAAAAATTCTCTTCAGTTCAAAAAACTAATTAGGTTCATCAATCCAGAACTTAAAATGTCTATATAAGCTGAAGACGTTAGCCTCAATCTCTTTAATTCTGTTATTGCATTTTTTAACTACCTTCTTTTCGATTATTTTATTTTTATTTTTATTTTTATTAGCACATACATCTAAATCTCTTCTCTCTCTGAATTCACTTCATCAATTTACTTAATGACGTTTCATTTTAGATGAGAAATTATAATTTGTACATGCTAAATTTGTAGATAAACGAGGTTAGTGAAGAGAAATCCATGAATACAGCCCAATGTCCTACAAACCATATAATTTTTTCTAATAAAAATAGTTTCTCTCTCTCAATTTGAGCAGTCAAATGAATGAAAATAATCGATCCATAGTATTGTTTTACCTTGATACCAATTGGAATATTCATATAGAAGTCCATCAGCATATATCAGATATCCGTCCCTCTTAATATCAAATTTATTACTTTGAAAAAGTATTCTACAATTTTACTCCGAATAACTAGCCTTTATATGTTTTAATACGTCACTTGTTCTTCGATCTTTGGAATACACCCCCATAATGTTGTGAAGGTATTGTTTTTTCTCTTAGATCACCAAGAATTAGAAAAATAAGATGAGCTCAAAATTCTTTCGAAATTTTTTGAGAAGACTAAGTCATGACTGTTTGTCATGCTTTAAGTTATTTGGTTTTATCATAAATTGATCGGTATTGAGAAGAATATCTGTATATTTCCAAGATTTATGAATATTGCATTATCAAGTATATTGTGAAAGTAAACCTGTTCGCTCATGTAATGGTTGGGAATTTTGAAGAAAAATCCAGAAGATAGATCGGCACTTAGGTTTATTTTTTGTAAGAAATTTTAATTTGCTCTGTTTAAATTCAGGGTTTGTTATGAGTTGTCTTCATTCCTGGAAAATGTAAAAGAGACACTCATGATAAATATTATTGGATGCTTATTTACAAATATATTGGCATGAGATTTGAGATTGGTTAACAAATCTATTATTAATTTGGTGGATGTTTGCAAATGTAATTCCGGATTATATCAAGTTGAAAATTTTTTAAACATATTAAGACTCTTAGGAATTAGATCAGTATTACCACATATTTTATCGATGTATTCATTTTTGCATGCTTTATGGTACTTCGTTATCTTGCATACATCTTGTATTTTTCCAGAATGGTGAGAGAATATTGTAATATGGTCCTTTTCACAAAATCGTTTTTTTTTAGTTTGTGTTGAAAGTAAGGTGCCTTTCACCAAGAAAAAATAATGATCATTTTATTCTAATTTCCTATCATTATTTCTGTGATTCTAGATATTGCGTCTATATTAAGGTTAACAGGTTTTATTTGTCAGGTTGTTTTAATGGATTTTCTTTTTTTTGACCACTAATTTCCAGTCCATTTTAGTTATTTTTAAATCGTTTGCTCAGGCTTTAAAAGAAGTTGTGTGACATCATGGGCGATGATCCTTTCTAAAGAACTGAATAAAAATATTATGTCAGAGAACTTTCAAAGGTTGAGGTATCAAATTGTAGGGACAAGCAGAGATGCTATTACCCCATATGTGGTATTATTGTTGAATAGAAAAGAACAAAATTAAGATCAGTACCATTCCAAAATAGTTACTGCATTAGAAAAATGTGATTGTACTGTATGGATGATGAAGGTCACCAAATTGAAAATTTGTCTACCAGAAAAGATTTAATCAATAAAATATTTTTTCCGTGTAGCATATGCATTTACAATATAAAAGGAATATTTAATGTGTAATTAAGTTTTGTAGCTTCCTCGGGGTATTGTGTGATGATGTGAAAGTTAAAAAAATATAGCATCAGCTTAGACGTCGAACTAATAATCTGAGAATGGTTATTACGAGATCCTTCCTTAGTAAATCTCGTTTAGTGACGTCAGACGACTCCAGAGTGATATTATTTCTATCCAACAAAACTAATCTAATCATCACCAGTAGCCCATTCTGTAAAATAAGTTAAACGTAAAAGTAATAAACTAAAATGACTAACCAAATTATTTGAATTTTCCATTCCATCAAAATAATAGAGAAATAGATTTCTTTTAAAAAAAATTTCTTAGAATGGATAAATATTTTGACTTTTTTATGTAGTACGCCTTCATAAAATTTAATAATTCTTACAATAATGACAAATATTTGAATAAAAATAGGAAAATGGTTAACTTGCGATTGATAGGAAATTGCTTTTTATTTAAAAACATGCCAGAATAAAATGTTTTTCTTTTAAAAATTTATTCGCTGATATTTATTAAAGTCTGAAATTATTCATTATGATTTAGTATTTTCTGTGAGTCTCCCTTTGAATAAATAGAGTCTTGTTTTTGAATTTCATAATTGAAAACGAGTTTGATCGATGGTAATTAGAAGAAAACTTTAATGAAGAATCAATGTGGAAATATTTAAAACTAAATTACTTTGTTACTTCTACTGCGGCTTGATATAGTTAGTCTGATTAACTATATGAAATTTAATTCTTTTTTATCTTATCAATAGAAGATCATCGAGGAAGTTATTGAAATAATTATAGTCCATCTGGTTCTTGAAATACGAGAAATATAAATTTCAAGATAATTTCTGTAGGGAAAAATAATATGCTTAAATACACCATTAAATTGAGTCCAAAAATTTCCAACACATTTAAGTACAAATTTACCGAAATTGGACCGAATTGGAAGAAAGACCGAAATTGAAGAATGCCAGTGAATGACAATAAATGCTAAATATGTCTGTGAAAGACCGACATATTTGGTTATAGTCTTATACATTCTGACCATGACCAGTGTATGTCGACAAGCACATATATGCTCTGGTGGACGTCGAAACGAGAAGCCGATGCCGACAGAAAGGCGACAGTCTGTCACCAAATCCTTTGTTCTGATTGAAGTCTCAAGGTATTAATTTCCTATACTCTGGAGCATTGCTGTTGGTCAGTCTTAGGCAAAAGTTGCTGATGCGTGTAACGTTTTCTTCTTTTCTTTTCTTTTTTAATTTAATTTTCTAATCTGATACTTTAATTTATGTTGAATGGATACTGCAGTGAATCGTGACTTTTTTTTTTGAAAAGCTACTTGCATTAATTGCGAGTAAACGAGAAGACAATTGCTTTTATTTTTCTTAAAAAATAGTATTCTGAAACACGTTCTAAAGTGATTTTTGCTAAAACTAAGTGCATCACATCTTTGGGTTACAGACGATTAAAACGTTTTGACGTTTTCACAAAAATTAATGCTGAAGAGAAGGTAATTGTATCATTAAAACAAAGAGAAACGAATATATAGAATTATTTTACCAATGATGAATTTTTCAGAATACTATCTGAAGCTTACACCAAAATAAGCAATGAATGAAGAACATGCATGCATACAGAATTGTAAGTTAAATATAAAAACATTACATATCAAGTTGTATTATTACATTTAAATTTACGTAAACAGTGTCAAATGAAACACGGTGAACCTAAAAAAGGCATTATTGTGAAATCAATGGTCATTTCCGAATTAAGCTCAAGATGTTAAGTCGATTTGATTGACCTGCAGTCTCACAGGGATGGCGAATATAAGTTCATAAGGGTGTATCAAGATCATCTAACAAAGTTTGTCCAGCTGTGACCTTTGAAAACTAAGACAGCTGAAGAAGTAGCACATCACCTTCTTCCAAGTACTTTTTAACATTTGGTGCTTCATCTATATTGCATTCAGATAATGGAAGAGAATTCAATATTCAAGTCATATCCGAATTATACGCAACTCCGAAAGATGTTGTGATTGGATAGGTTTTATTGACATCGCACTGAAGCAACAAGAGGGATATTGGCAATGGACCTCGTAATTTTGAATCTCGGTTAATTGACGAGGACGACATCTGAGTAAGCACCTTCTCTCCTAACTTCCCCACCACGCCAAGAAAGATGTAAAGATAATTCATGGAAAGTCTTGTCATAATCATACACAAGGCTCACTTGAAAGAGCTAATCAAGATATACAAAATATGTTAACTACATGGATGAACAATAATGATACGGATAAATTGTCAAATGGCTTACCTTTTGTTCAATTTACCAAGAACACTTCATACCATGAGCCATTATGATGTTATGTTTAGCATTAAACCAAAGGGAAAAAAAAGGTTTAGCATCGTCATCTTTCCCTGGCGAACAAATCGCAAATATTGAAACCGAAGAACAGCTAGAATAAATGACTAATACTTTTTTGAAGAAAATTCGAGCTATGGCCATACCGAAAATCATATTCCAAAGGAAAATATTGACGAGGAGCTGCAACCTACTACGTCTTCATAACAAGCCCTGACTGAATAAGACGAGTTTATTTCGACATAAAAAAAAGCAGCCGCGAAAGAGAATCTTCTGAAAGTAACAAAAACGTTACGAATCTCAAAAAGAAAATATCCTCCTGCTCAAACTGGTGATACCATACGAATACAAGCCCTTAATGTCGACCGTGGTCGTACAGATTACTGAAATGCGTTGGTGGCTGTTGTTGGAATAGAAGACTCTTTTTATAAATAGCAAACAAAAATGTTACCCTCAATCAGCTTTATATCCGTAATCGGCTCGTAATTTGTAAATAAAAGATTCTTCCCATACATCAGGTTTCTTCTCAAGAAATGTCGCTAAGAGAAACAGCTGCAGCTAATTCGAGAAGTGGATGGCAAGGCTTTGCACGCCGACATTGAAAAAAAAAAGTGTTCCACGACTAAATGCAGTTGTAAAAATAAAGTTACGAGAACTCTTGTACATTTCGAAATGCCATAACAGTTCAAGTTGTTGCAATAATTAAGATTGTATAACGTCAATCACATTATTAAAGTATCCGTACACCTTCGGAGAAATATTTTTGAAATACATTGATATTTGCTATCAAAATATATTTTAATGCAAAAATATAACCTGAAACTATGAAAAACACAAATAATAATCTGCTTTTACTTCAAAAAAATTTTTGGAATGGAAAACTTGGGGAAAATAGTACATAAATTGACTATGAGAATAACATTCATAACTCAAAAGTAAACAAAAATATCATTATTCTGTAAATTTTATCTTATTCATCATAACATTTTTTGGGGGCTGGTACTACTTTCATGATGAAAATCATATAACTACAATTTTTATAGTGTTTCGTGTCGAATAATATTGAAAAATCAAGAAAAAGTTATAACAATGCATGATTTACATTTTTGTTACTAAAAACATATCAATTTTACAATCATGAAAGTAGTAGGGGTTCTTAAAAACTATATAAGTTAGATACTTGCAAAATTTAAATTAATTTGGTTCATAACTTTTTCTGATATCTATATTGCCATATGTGAATATGTCGAGAAAACTCATTTTGAGAAAAATCAAAAACAAACTTTCAAATGCAAATTAAAATTAGCTACCGAGTAAAATTCAAATCCCAGTAAATAAGGTATAAGCAAAATTCAAACACTATTAGAAAGAAAAAAGTTTAAATTTTAAATTGTCATTAAAATTAGAAAATCCAGAATTTTGACAAAAATGGCGTTTTATAGGGGTACGATAATTTAAGTTCGTGATATGTATTATTTGTTTTCTCTTATAGAATGTACTGTTCATTTTAAATTCAACACTTTTATTTACATGGACTGTTACTTAACCTTTCTCCTGTTTTGACATACATCATAGTATGCTTTAATAATAAAGTATGATTTAAAAACGTTTAAGAAATATATTTATTCAACATTCACCTTCTCATGAAAGGTGATTGTCTACAATGTCTGATTTCGGTCTCTCACGGTAACACGCACACACATACAGGGATATATATATGAATTTTTGAGTATTCGTGAAAAGTCCAAAAAAAAGCAACAAGAGAGACATGACAATTCATAAAGATCATTTCATTTTTATAGAAAGTCCTGCTATAATATGAATTAAATGCATAATTTACATTGCACAATGTGTGTTCCATTGAAACACATGCTTGACTAAGTGACATGAATGATAAAGAGTCATAAGTTTTCACTTCCAAAAGTTGGGTGGCAGCATCAGAATGGCTCTCGGACCAAGACGAATCTCTTCCCATTGAATGTCATCAATATGTAGGCTTTCCCTATCCGCTGGCAAGAAGTAGCGTCCTGTTGGCCATAAGCAGTAATGCAGAAACCTATTGACACAGATATAGGTAGTGGCTGGCACATAGATCTTTGATGAAATCGTATTTAAAATATGCAAGGCAGCACATTATTTTATCATACATAAGAAATAAATTGGCACACCATTTCGTTATATGTTGACGAGAATCGGGAGTAAAGTATTTATAAAACAAAACGAAAGGGATGGTACGATATATATATATATTTACAAATTATGTTAAGAAGTCCTACTACTGTGTATTTAAATAGCTTTGAACAGTTTAAGGGAATTGATCAATTAGAGCTTAACAGCAATCTAAGTAGAAATTACTATTAAAACCGAAAAAAGTCATAAAATTAAATCATTCGTTAAGACTTCAAAGCCTATTAAATTGAAATAAGCAATAGAAGCATTGAAATGGTGTATTATATCTTTCTAAACAGCAGAATATACAAACGTTCATATTTAGTTTCTAGCTGTGTTTCTAATTATCGTATATATCTGCAGATAAGACGGTAGTTGAATCATAAATAGGATCCCCAAAATCCGGTGTCATCTCATAGGACAGATACGAAAAAAACTACGATTGAAATTTATAAAAATAATAAAAAAACTATTATAAA
The DNA here is from genome assembly GCA_019974015.1 of Nephila pilipes. Classification (NCBI taxonomy): domain Eukaryota; kingdom Metazoa; phylum Arthropoda; class Arachnida; order Araneae; family Nephilidae; genus Nephila; species Nephila pilipes. Next base: position 631,849 of record BMAW01041679.1, on the reverse strand, counting down.
ATAAAGCAAATGACTCACTGAAGTTTTTAAAATTCTGCAAAATCCTTCCATTAATTATCTAGGGCAAATGATCCCCTCAAGTACATAACCACTCGTCATAATGGGTTCCATTCTGTACCTAGAGGGTCGAATTTCATTTCGTCATCATTATCCCATAACAAATCGTCTTCAGTGCCATCCATAGCTTTAGAAATCCTACACTTTTCGAAGAATTTGTAAATGATATATGTGAGCACGTAATTGAGCACGCGCTTCTATAGGCAGTGTGATCCTAGATGCAAGAAAGTAAACTTGTTAGAGGTACGTGTGAATTCGTGATTCGGCACGTGTTTCTACAGGCAGTGCTGCCAGATGTAAGGAAATAAACTTGTTAGATTGATCGATTTAATTGATTGATCATTAACTTCGCACTTTGGAGCAGCATGAAGATTATTGGCGACGGACCTCGGAATTTTGATACCCAGTTAAATAAGGAGGGCACAGTATCTTAACTTCAAACTTTCACAACACACCAAAGGGAGGATTTTGAGCCTCGAGAGATTTAATGTACATCAGCCTTGTTATTCGGCGGGGCTACAGTAGCATCAGGACTCGAACCCACGATTCGACGAAACTCGTAACACCGGCAGTAAACTTGCGACGATGATCATTAGGCTGCCACGGCCAATAAACTCGTTCGAGGTACATGTGAGTTCGTGATTCGGCACGTGCTTCTGGCAGCAGTGCTACCAGATGCAAGAAAATAAAATTTCTTCCAGATGGTGGTAGCTGAATTAAACTAAATTCACAGGCCGTTGATAGTTTGGGGAACGTGTTATAGGACAGGTGTATCCTAAAACTGTACAACTTTGGCGAGAATTTATACCTCGTTTTATCTGAAGATCGTCTTATCTGCTGAAATATACGGTACCTCAAACTATTGCAAAATAACACTTCTTAATTCCATGCATTGTGGATATGAAAAAAAACGTAAATATAAATTTTGATAATATAGCTACACTTTATTGTTTCATTAAATTCTAAATATTAAATATAATTCAATAAATCTTTTAAAAAATCCAAAATATGTATAAGCGGTGTTACAACTGAGTGTAAAAGGTTATATAAATTTGAGAAAATAACAAAAATCAGTTAATAACCAAATGATTAAAATTTGTTTCTTGTGTAGTTTTGTAGTCTATAATTTCTGTTAGTGTGTTGTTGAATAGCATTCAATATAAGATTGTATAAAACCGTGTCATAATATAATTCATAGTAAACATTATAAAAACTGATCTACGCACACATAACTACCAGCTACTTGGCATGAAGATAGTTTAAATTCTTTGGAGTTTTTCCAATCGTAAATGTAACTTGCCATTTTTTGTTGCCTTTCAGTTTGCCAGCTGGTAGCTTGAAAACATTTCTCTCTTTTCCATGTCGAATTTCGAATGTAATGGGTCCGTCATCATCGGGATCCAGAACGCTTTCCAAAGGAATTGGCTTCACCTTGCGTCCCAACTGTTCCTCGTACCTCGAGACTACTTCTTGAAGTTCTTGCACTGTAAAAGCATGCCTCATTTTGGATGCTATGTTTTCTGCAGACATCTCTACAACAATAGTGTCTTCAGGATGAACGTCTGGTCCTAAGCGTTCACTAATGGCAGCTAAAAGAGCAGCAGGAACCCGCCTAGGAAAGGGATTGGTGAGGGAAGGTAAGCTGTTGGATGTCTGGATAGTGCCCATTTTTCCGGGACAAGTGCCAAATGTTAAGTTCTTCCTTGGAGCGTCATCTAAACGGTCCCAACTTTTAGAACGGTTTACTGATGATTTGAAGTCTTTATGTTTAATTATGGGAGCGGTTTTAGTTATGTGAGGTAAAGAAGGAATGCGGCTACCTATAACAGAAAAATGTAAGCGTTCTATAATAAATATTTACTGTAAGTTATATTTGAAAGAGAAAAAAAACTTTCATGATTATGAATATATAGGCAGAAAGTTCTCTCTTTTCTTTCACTATTCTTAAATATTTTATATTGAAACCAAATAAACATAATAATCTTAGTTTGAGAGACACAGAAAGAAATTCCTTAGAATTTACATGTTCGCAAATTCGACATGTTTGGTAGGACGTTATCTCAATAACATTTTTAGTTACATAAAAAAACATTCAAACTCAGTAAAATGGAAAAAAAATCGGTAAAAACTATAATCAAATATAATTTAAAATTTTATCCAATTTATTAAAACAAGTAAAAAATTTTTTTAAACGTAAAATAAAACAATTTGCGTCAGAAACTTGGAATTTAAATTGCTTTTAAGTTTATTTAAATACCTGAATCTTCAACATGTGTGTTATGGTGACATTTGTGCGTTTCACACATGCAAAGTTCACGACTTCTTCGTGAATTCTTTCTCGATGATGTGCCAAAATAAATTCTCTCGGGTAATTCCTTTGTAACTGCCTAGGGAAAAGAAAAAATATTCGAGTTTTTATTGATTTAGTTTTCCCAATTAATTTGCTTTGGCGATTTGCAACACAAAAGAAATAATTATTTACATTCACATTTTAAATATAATTATTTTTTTAAAAAAAAATTTGTACCGATTGTTAAGGCTCCAGTCTACCCGCCATTTTGATTTCGTCAGTTTAATGTTAATCCTATGGAATTTCGACTTGAACTCTCACATCTTTATTATTTTTTCTATTTGAATGCAATAAAGTGCATTTGAAAGAGCAAAAAATAATCACTGCTTCTGTGGAATTACTTTTTTTTCTAAGATTCTTAAAAATATTTTTATTCTTATTTTAATTATTCGTTTTTGAATTTTCCGGTTTTTAAGGAATATTTTCAAATATTTTTAAGAATCGGAGGGGAAAAGTAATTCCACAGAAGCATTGATTATTTTTTGCTCTTTCAAATGCACTTTATTGCTTTCAAATAAATCAAATAATAAAGATGTGAGAATTAAAGTCAAAATTCCATAGGATTAACATTAAGCTGACGAAATCAAAATGGCGGGTAGGGGGTTTGGATTTGGATTTTGACTTATGGCTTGAAAACTTAATGTTAACTTCCTTTAAACTTAAGGATTCAAATTAAATGTTAAAGTATAAACAGTTTCTCTAAAACTTTAATGTTTAAAAATCTGTCAAGCGTTTTGAATTACCCCAACATAATTTCTAAGATATAAGTTTCTAAATAGTTTAAGATTTACATAAAATATTAATATTTTTAAATTTAATTATTACCTTTTATTCATTGTTATTTTTGGTTTATTATTGTTTTATTTGAACCATTTACAATGATATTTTTAGTTCATGTAGCATTAAAATATTTCTATATTCCTACTAACACAGTTGTTAAAAAATTAAATGAGAAGTTTTTATTACATAAATTTTTGTGTTGGTATTCTATTATTTTTTTCTTTTAAAACAAAAATATTTATAACACATCGATATCATCACTCCACAAATTATTTTTTAAAAGTTTCACAAAGAATATATTTAACCACGAAAGTTTAACTTTGTTTTTTAACTAATTATAAATTATTATTAAATTATTCAATTAAATATTAGAATTAAAGCAAACATTAAAATACTGAAGTAAACAATAATATTCTTTTCAGATATCAAAATTAAAGCAAACAATAAAATATTAAATTGAATATATTTTAAACTAAATATAATTGTTGCTGCCATAAAATGAAAATAAAAAATAAATCTATTTTACGTATTAATCTATTCTTAATACTAATACTTCAATAAGGTGAATACGTTTGAAACTAAAATTATTGTAAACTAGTTGGAAGAAAAAATATTAGATTAAACAAGTCACGTGCATTTAACACTTAATTTTGAAAAGTGATCAGAGATTTTATCGAAAATGAAATTGATGGTATTATATTTAAAGTAATTCATTTGAATCCAGTTCTGACAATCTTCATAATTTCCCCAAAAGTCCTCGAATTTTAATTATTTACGCTGACTTTGAAAAACATAGAATTGCTCGATAATACTATAAATAATATTGCAAAGAAATATTTTCAAAGATGAACAATCGGCTAACTATTAATTGAGAAAAATATTATTTTGAAGCATAATAAATATTTCGAATCGATAGGATTGATATATAAATAACGGGTTCTTATATTATTCAATAAATAAGATATCGAATTGACACTCTACCTGATTAGTATCTTTGTTTTTAATAGTTTTGTAGTTGCGAATGGCAACAGTTGAGTTTTGTTCTTATTCTTATTAATGTACGCAGAAAGTGGCTTTTGAGTGATATTTTTATGTTTTTTTTTTCGAGAAATTAGTGAGTAATTTTACGCCATTTTGTCTTGTAGTGAATAAACGTTTGTGTTTATACGAAAGAAGAGATCAATCATTTCGTAAATGGCAACATAAACAGCAAGTATTTTATATTCTTCTGATTTCGATATTCCAAACGGAACATAAAAAGTAAAAGAAAAAAAAAACTTTTTAAATAATTAAATAATATTCATAAAAAATATGTGCTAAAGTATGATAAATATGTTATTTCCCTATTTATATCCTCTCAAGCGTTCTAAAATTACGTTTGCTTATTTGAATGCCACTAAAATTTACTGCTATGTAAAACAATCAAAAGATTTATCAATGCTGGAGTACTTATTTTTTCTTTGAAAATACGCAAGGCTCCCATCTACCGACCATTTTGATATTATGAACGTAATATTAATCCAATGAAATTTCGACTTATATATTTACCTCAAATCTTTACTATTTTACCTAATTAAATTAAAAAAGTGTATCCAAAAGAGCAAAAAATAATGAAGATTTCTGCGATATTACATTTTCCTTTCGATTTTCAAAATATGTTAGAACATTTTTATAGACAGGAAAACTCACTAACGAATCAATAAAATAGACGCAAAAATATCTTCACGAATCGGAGTAAAAATGTAACTTCGCAGAAACCTTCATTATTTTTTGGTCTTTTGGATACACTTTTTTTGTATTCCAATAGATGAAATAGCATACTTTTGAAGACGGTAATAGAAATTCCATAAGAATACGTCCACGAAATCAAAATGACCGGTAGATAGGAACTTTATTTAGTGAATATAATGTTAATCCGATAGAATTTCTAATACCATTTTTAAATCTTTACTGTTTTATCTCTTTGAAAGTGAAAAATACCTCCAAAAGAGCAAAAAATAATGAAAGTTTTTGCAGAATTGCATTTTCCCTTCGATTTTCAGAAATATTTTTAACCCTATTTTAATTATTCGCTTGTGGGATTTCCGGTTTTTAAAAATATTCTAAAGTCAGAGAGAAAATGTAATTCCGCAGAAACTTTTGTCATTATTTGCTCTTCCAGATGCACATTTTATCATTCAAATAGTTTAAACAGAATAGATTTGAGAGTGGGAGGGGGGGTAGTATAAATTCCATAGGATATTACGTTCACGAAATCATTGCCTTCCCTCCCACACCCATTAGATTTGGACATAATTCTACAAATACTTTAGACATTGCTTTAATAAGAGAATTCCACTACCCCTTTGAGATCACTGCAATTCCAGAACTTTCATCTGACCACAACCCAGTCATAATCACATTTAATTTAAATATTCCAAAAAATGAAACCAAAACACATCTTAAAACACACTGGTCAGATTTCACCAATATCATACAACAAAACATTAGCTATTTTGACTTCACCCACATCACCACCCCACCACAACTTGAAAATAAAATAGATTTTCTCACCAACAAAATAATTACTGCTTACAATCAAGCCTTCACACCAGTCAAAAACAACAACTCCACCTACACGCCCCAAAACATCAGAAACTTAATTAAAAACAAAAACAAACTCAGAAAACATTATCAAAGGACTTTAAACCCCAGCATCAAGAGTCAACTCAATAGAATAAAAACTGAAATCAAAAATGAAATTAAAATTTTCAAAGAACAGAATTGGAATCAACGACTTCTAGCACTTAATACCACAGATAACCCCTCTGGCAAACCACAAAATTTTTTAAAAAATAAAAAACCCAAAATTCCTACTTTAAACACAAGCGGCGGCACAGCAGTCACTGATATCCATAAAGCCAATATCTTAGCAGAGACCCTGACCACAAATTTTCAAGAAAACTCAAGACCCACTGACTTTCATACTAATATAGATACCGAAGTCTCCACTAAATTAAACAACTTTTTCCTATCCCCTACTAACACCTTCATTGAACCAGCTTGCCCAGATGAAGTCACTGAATATATTAAAAAAACAAATGCAAAAAAGGCACCTGGCAAGGATGAAATTACTAACAAAATGCTTAAAAATCTTCCTTAAAAATCATTTTAATCCTAACTTACATCATTAATAAAATACTAAAATTCAAATATTTCCCTAATTCCTGGAAAACCTCAATCATCTTTCCCATACTCAAGCCTGGAAAAAACTCACACTCCCCAAACAGCTACAGACCCATTTCCCTTTTATCCACACTAAGTAAACTTACTGAAGCTATAATTTTAAACAGACTAAAAACTTTCATAGATGACAATAACTTTATCAACCCAAACCAATATGGATTCGTCAAAAAACTCTCCACTATACATCCTCTACTCAAATTAACCGAAACAATTTCTTCAGGTTTTGAAAAGCGTCAATCCACAGGTGTTATCTTCCTGGATATTCAAAAAGCGTTCGACAGAGTGTGGATTGACGGCTTAACTTACAAACTCATTATAAACAAATTCCCTCTCCCACTCATCCACTTAATCTATTCTTACGCCAAAAACAGATCTTTCCAGGTAAAAGTTGGGAACTCTTACTCTAAAACTTTTAACATTAACAATGGAGTAGTACAGGGCTCTCTGCTTGGCCCAATATTATTTAACATTTTTGTAAACCACATTCCAAATTACTCACCAATAAAAATAAACCTATACGCCGACGATACTGCTGTGCTGGTTAAATATAAAAACCCCAAAACCGTTACAAAAGCACTCAATCTTCACTTAAAAATTCTCGAAAATTATTACAACACATGGAAGATAAAAATAAATGTAGAAAAGTCAGCAGCAGTGATTTTCACCAAAAAGAGAATCCTCCCTCCCCCACCCACCATGTACAATACAGAAATTCCCTGGTCTGAGTCCACCAAATACTTAGGAATAACATTCGATAAACGACTCACTTTTAAACAACACTTCATACAAACGCGTGAAAAATTCCGTAAACTCACAAGAGCTTTATACCCCCTAATTGGACGGAATTTTGAAATGTCAATAGAAAACAAAAAGCTTCTCTACACCTCCGTGATGCGTCCCGTAATAACATATGCATGCCCGGTTTGGGGGTTTTCTAGTAAAACCAATATCAAAATGCTCGAAACTGCACAAAATTCTACCTTAAGAATGATATCAAAAGCTAGGGGGTTCATGAGGAATACAGAAATAAGAAAAGCCTTAAAAATCGAAAGTTTCAGGAAACATATTCAAGACCTTTCTAAAAACTTCTTTACTTCATTAAATAACATAAGCAATCCAAATATCCAGAACCTTGAAAATTATATTCTACACCCTAAAATAAAAAGACCTAGACAAATCTTACTTGATTCCTATGAACCACCGTAATTTATTTCATTTTAATTTTTATTACTTTCAACCTAATCTCTCATTCCTATTTCAATACCTAAATTCATACCCCAACACCGAGCATGCCCCGCCCCCATTGAAATAGCCGATCTCCAGGACAACCAATAGCAAAGCACTCACTCATCTACCTCCAAAAGTTTCCATCAACAGAAGAAAATTTTCACCCAGCCACCCACCCTCCCCTCCAAGCTGAATTCAAACGATCCTATTGGCTCCCCCCCCCCCCCGCCTCTGAAGAAGCAAGTGCAAGCAGTTAGACCTATTCCAGCAAAATTTCAACCATATCAGGCCTACATCGCAGTTCCCAGCAAGATACGGGATGAAGGGCGGCTACGCCGCCTGGGCACCCGTAGAGCTTTTCATAAGTTCACGAAATCAAAATGGCCATTAGACGGGAGACTTAACAGTTGAGATAATTGTATCTAAGAAATAAATAAAAAAAAAAATTTCAACGGAAATCATATGCCATGTGTTTGATTATATTATCTTTGATACAACTCGAAAGATTTTCTTTTCTACTTAAGTATAAAAAATATACATTAAAATATGTTCAGTATACGTGAGTCTGAATCCAAGTAATACGTTTCCATTAATGTTACATTACTCAACATATAAAAACAGATTCTCTTACTTTTTCAAACTGCTGTTTAAACATTTTGTCTTTAAAAAAATACTTTTTTTATTGTTTTTTTATAAACCAAATAAAGGCGATTGGGCTGTTTTAATATAATTGGTAGATTAACGAACTTATAACTGTTAATATCGCATCAAACCTCACAATCTCAAATGAAAATCGCTAAGTATCATAAGGGAAGGATAAGCTAAAAAAATATTAATTAGTCGTAGATTCAAAGTCTTCATATAGGCATGGCGTGAATACACGCAGAAAGAAAAGATGACAGTTCAAAGGTATAACTCGTTGGTTAAGTGAACATCTGAATCGGGATAGTAGTCAGTATCATAAAGTATACGAGTGCACTTCCTTTAATAAATAAATGCATACCGATACAAGCAACATGGTGTAATATTTTTTATATTGTTAAAAATATTATTTTCAGTATTTAAGATCACGCTCAGTATATATCATAACAAAGTTAAAAAAGTTTACTAAACATTACTTTAAATTAACTTTCAATAATTATTTACCAAAAATGTTATTTTGATCATTTATTTTAGACAAAAAAATCATTTCAAAATTCCTTCTAAATTGTAATCAAAATTTACGAGTCAAAAAAAACAAACCTATTCATGAATTTTCTTAATAAACTCAAAAATACAATTTAAAAAGAATGGCGAAAGATTTTTTCATCAGCGGGTAAGTGTTTGATAATTGTTTTAATAAATAATTACACGTCGTATAGCATTAGATATCCGTAATGCTACTAAATAAATATGAAAAAATACTGTTATGTTATTTAAGGCTTTCTTTGGTTTCTATATGGTATTTGAAGAAGATAAATGAAATTAAACAGCCAGATTTTTAAACAAGGAATATTCTTTAAGAGAACTGTGCCGTAATACAAAATTGAAAAATTCTTTTATTGATAAAATATTAATAAATAAAAAGAAAGTGTAAAAGTTTAACCACATTTCACATTAAAAATAAAAACAATACAACATAATTATTGCATTCATATTTGCCTAACAATTTCGAAACAAAATACAATTACTGATTTAAGCAATCAATTCGCAGAAATCATTTTATTGAATGTGTACTTTCTCTTTTCTCTCTGAAGAAAGGAAAGTTACTATAATATATGCAAATGACAAGAGTGAAAACAATAGAATACGATTGTAAACATTAGGTATACAAACTAAAATCTTATAATGGTATCAACTAAAAACGGGTGACACTTTCGCAAATGTAATTCCCTCTCCCCCCTCTTCGATTTCCCTTTTCCCATATATCTATACACATTGAAAAGAATAACATATTTAACAATATTTTTATTATGCACACACAATTATTATTAGTTATTGGCAAAATTTAATAAGACGAGGGGGAATTTTTAAATGTAATTCTAAATGTCATTTGATGTGTCTATTGCAACTACTTCATTTCAATGTTATTTGATCTGATTATTATATTAAATATCCAGGTAAAATCCATAATTGGGTATTCATTGTTTCAAATGATGGAATCGGGGTTGTAATTAATTGATCTTTTCACAAAGAGAGAAGTTATACTCCAAACCTAGGTTTTTTAAATTAATTTTCCATTCCATTGAACTTGAAAGGTTAACTGAATCATAGATTACAATAGACTATATGATTTAGGATATCCTATACATTTCACGATCATGAATGTCATTATGCAATAGTCAGATTAATCTGTTTTGTTACCGGTGAAAAGGAGAGGGAAAGGTTCAGAGTCTTTACACGTAGCCTTAGCAAAAATAAAATGAAGGTTGTAAGTACTGTGATGTGGCATCTCTCTCTTCACATTTCAAGTTTTATCGTTTTGGGTTGACATATATATAATTAGAGCGCTAAAATATTTTTATTTTTTTAATGTTTGAGATTTTTCTGATAGGTCAATAATTTTACTTTAATGTACTTTTATGTTTATTTTTATTTTTCCTGCTTATTTGCTGATTGCGCGTACAATTCATTATTTTCCCCCTAAATATTTAAATTTTTGAAATTATGCTGTACTTATGAGTAAGCATTATATATGCCATGGAAATAAAACTGCCAGTAATGGTAACGGATAGCGATAAAGTGTATCCCTTTTTCTATGGAAAAACAGTAATAACCGCGTAGTTATCCGTTACCATTACCATCGTGGACAGGTGTAGTGAGTTTGAATATTTTATCTTTCTACACCTTTTAGATTTGTGGAATTGAGCATCAGTCAGATTTGCCGAAAACTGTTGGAGATGCCAATTCATTTCCAAGAATATGATAAAATGCGGGAGTGTTCCATTTAACATGAAATGAAATTGTTCATTCCTGTCAGTATTTCGTGGAGATGTAACGTGGACAAAAATGCATATAACGTGTTCGAATAAGAAAGTGCCATTGATTTGCGAATTGTAGAGTTTCTTTTACAAGCGCGTTATAGTCTATTTTTGGATCAAAGAACTGACTTCTGAGAAATTTTGCTAAAAACGTCAAACGAACGATAAAACTGTGACAAAAACCGGACAAACTGGAATAATTATCTCAGAGATGAGTGAATTAATGAGATTTTGGCTGACGACAAAAAGAAGATTGGTGGATTGAGACTTATTATCAAGATCAACAAAAGCTTGTTCACAAAGGGAAAAACCACAACACAATGGGAATTCGATAAAAAAAAAATTATATGTCTTTGGCAACTTGACATCTTTCTCATTCCGTTCTTCCTGTGCTTAAATACAGTGCATAGAGGACAAAATCGAAGATGACTTAACAAGATTTTCTGGTCTTTATTATATCTCTAATTTATGTCATAACTTTAGAAAAGTTATGACATAAATGAATTCGAACAAACGAATTTCGTACTCTTCAAGATAAATCATAAATATTATTTTATGGATCTCATCCGTGTATGAATGATCAACAAAGTGAAGATGTAAACGTGTTTCAGTTTGTTACCGCTTATCTTCGAATTTATCTAAAAATTTCTGTGGAAACAGAAGCAGGTCCAATGGAAACCAATGGTCCAATGGAATTAGTTATTTTGATGCAATATTGAAGACAATTTCAATTTATTTTCCGCGGATAAAATAAATATCGTCGTAAGTATTCTTTATCACCATAGAATATCATCTTGATATAATAATATTCAATTATCTCTTACAAGTTAGGGTACTTTTCTATTTCGCCAAGTAAATTTTATTGGCTATAACACGCAGTATACATATAAAAAAACGTATTCCGTTTGGCGTCGGATATATCATTTTAAGCGACTTTATCGTCTGCGCCGGCGAAATGGAAAAGTACCCAAGTTAGTTATGTTCTCCTTTATTGAATTATCATGTATACAATTTCATTTCTTCACAATGGATTAAATATACAAATTCTACGTGAACAACGGGTTTAAGGTAAAGTAAAAAAATTATAAAACATATTCCTTTTATTATTAAAATGTCTCTTTTTTAAGACTTTATGTAATATAATTTGTAAATCAAATAACATTTAAATACCGATCTAATGAGTGGAATCGGGAGTCCCCTATTTCATTTCTATATTTTATTTCTTTCCCTATTTCATTTCTTTAAATATCTTCCAAATTTAAAAATCGCTTACGCTTTAACAATTATTTGTAAAAGAAACACAAGAAATGAATATGTGTTTTTACGTTGTTTTTTCTTCTAAGTTCTCGGCAATAAATACATAGCATATTTAAATAAGTTGCGCAATATATCAAACGTTTAATCAAATAATTTACCTCATTCATTGCTACTGTTTCATTGTTCGTTTTATTGCACTAACTACTACTTCCTTATAAGAATCTCTTTCCTTTTTCTCTAATTACAACTTGTATCTACTATTGCCCTTCATCAGAATTCTCGGGGGGGCACACATATGTCCCCTCTGCAAAATCAGTTCTTTCTTATGCTGGATTTTGTTCGGAATCCATTCTTCCATCCACTTTCCCCACCACATTCTGAGTAGAGAAGACTGCGACGCTTTAAATTTGAGTACAATTTAATTTACTACTTTCTCAAGTCCGTTTCAATTTATGCCAAGACCATTTAATGAGTAAGTAGAAAAATGTACAATCTGTATAAGAAACAGTTTAATCTTCTCTGGATGACTGATACTATTTTCTCGAAAATATTTAATGAAAACAACCAGATTATTCTATATTGGTTTAACTGATGTCATACAAAATGACAGAGAAAATTTCCATTGGAAAAACTCCAATGACATTTTGTATTAGTATGAAGTGGGAAAAACTGTTTTTAATATTCAGTTTTTATAACACGAGAATACATACGTATGAATACGTGCCCTTGAATATTCAAAGGTTCATGCCCTCGAATACGCATATAACAATGTATTTACCAACCTTTAATAAGTACATTGGTACATTAAAAACTGCATTTAAAATGATTGGTTAATGCTTTTCTTCTATCTAGGTATACAGGGTTTTGTCCTGATATGGCCCACCGAATAGGTCAGAATTACACTGATACGACACGGGAAGTAATTCGTGAGCGTCCTCATTTACGAGGACGGCTTGGGAAAATAAGGCTACCCGGTATTCAAAATGCAAGTATATCTCACCGAACTGGTGATGGTTTTGAATGCCTTTATGATGCTATGCCCGAACATGCACAGGGTTATACAGGTAAGACTAATACAAATTTTCAAGAGTGCGTTCGAAACTATTTATTTTTAAATTAGAAATTAAATATTGGTTATTCTTATTTTTTCGCATTTAAGTTCAGCTTAAAAAATAATAACCAATTCATATATCAAAGCATTAAGACATTATTGGATAGATATTTATATTTGAATTGGGGAGCATATTCCATTTTTCTGCTTACATCCCCACATTGTAATCTCAATTACCAAAATTTTTACTGCATGCACAACTTGGGCTCAAATTGATTTTTCCGCTTTGATTCGTACGAAATCAGATGGAATAAATGATATGACTATAAAAAAATGTAACACTATTGCCATATTTGGCACAAGAAGGAAGAAATAAAGCAGATAAACACAAGAAAGGGAACATAACGAACACAATTTGGATTTTTAAAAAAATAGAGACTTTATTTAAAAAATGACAGTTGCACTGGCAAATACCTGCCAAACTGGAAAAATCACAAGTAGAATTCAGGAGAAAGGAGTGGGGGACATCTTTAAACAGTAATAGTAAGTAGCACCATCCATTAAAATTTAACACTAAGTTGTCGAATAATTTCTTAGAATAAGGTTATTCATTACTAGATGAGTACTTTTTTGTATAATTTGATATTCTCCGGCGAATGCGATTATGTGAAAATGTGTCTTTCAAAAGCTGATCACATGCACTCTTTGGAATTTAAATGAGGGAAGTATGTTGGCTAATGTTTTTTGATATATATCCTCATTTTCCAACAGCTCTTCTACAGTAGGGGATATTGTTACTCATAAAATAAAATACTCATTTATGGCTTTTCACATGAATAGCAGGAACATCTATTAACAACAGTAATATCTTTTAACAAGATGTCCTTCGAAAATTCTTAGGGTGACAGCTATTAATCATAATTTTTCACGGGCGAGAAAACACCAGAATCGATATGTTGATTTCTTTCCTTGAAAGGAGTCCGATCTTCGTTCTCCTCATTTTACTTGACGTTCAAAAATTATTGTGGCTATGAAAAAAAATTTCACGTTCTTTGAAGAAAATAAGCCTCCAGTTTTGTGATTCTCGTAATAAGGTAATTTTTAACTGAGAAAGCAGACATGTGAATAAAGAAATGGCATCCATAATGAGAAAAAAAATATTTTTAGATGTTAATTACTCTAATTAGGTTTATTAATTAATCAATTAGAATCAAAGTTTTATTTCCTTTGAGACACATTAAGAATAGTGCCAATTTTGTCCGATTGCGATGAAAATTGAGAAAATTATAAAGGATGATCGTTTTTTGAACCCCTGAACTTATTCTTACCCCGACTTCAATAACTGTTCTAATTGTAGAAACATGTCAGTGATCTATTTTAAGAATGATTGTACAGTATAACACAGAAATACGTATATTTAAATCTCAAAATCGAAAGATATGGATTTCAAACCATGCAGTAAAGTGATGTAGAGACTTCACTTCTCAAACACTAAGAATTCATAAGTTTTTAACTTATTCATTTGTTCTAAAGTTAAAAACTAGAATGACACACAAAGACAATGCGTTTATAGTTAATGTAAATATTAAAAGAGATATACGAGTAAAATAGAGAGCTCCCAGAATTGTTTGGACAGTTTATATTACATTAATGTGTTCATTAAACTCAATAAATTTCCTTACTGTGTTATATGGAATATCGAAAGGTGCGCTTACATCTTCGAATCGAACAGTTTGCGAATGGTTCGACTCTCAGATGATATAAAATGCGTCAAACGACGAATTGCTCGCGAACCATCGCCAGTCGAATTTCCGTCCAAATAGAGTCCACAATTCTGAATGGGTTAAAGTCATTGGTATTCTTTTAGTTCGAAAACCTCACCTCCAGACTCCATCATCTGTTTTATTATGTAACTTTGATAGAATTTTTCTTTCCCATGGATTACTGGAAGTTCATTGCATAATTTAGTGAACAATTCTCGAGCCGCTCTGTTCAGCTTGCTAAAGTTTACCTTATGGTTACCAAATATATTCACTGCACCTTATGGTTACCAAATCAAAGAAATTCGGAGTGGTACAATGATTACGAATGAAGATGCAATCGAATATTTTTTTAACATTATTCCTTTAGTGATCATATCCTATTTTAACTAACATTTATATGGAATAGCATAACGTTTTTCGATGTAGCTGTCGAAAAATATTCGATTTTTTTTTGTCCAATTTTGGGGATACTGAAATGTCCCAGCTCTTGAGAAATCTATTTTTATATTAATTCTTCTATGACACCAATTTTTTTCCAGGCCATGTTCCTACAAATTTATGGACATCTTGCAAAAGAGATGATCAAATGTCCGTTGATCCTCGCTGCCCTCTCAAAGCATATCCGCTTAGTTGCAGTGAATATGGCTCTTCTTGTACAGATAAACGCTGTGATGAGGAATACAGCATTTGCAGCGGTCAAAGCCATAGATATGGTGATAATGCAAGTATTTTGAATATCAATTGTATATGATGTAGGATGTAGTGCTAAGGCAAGTCGTTATCTATGTAACTGTAGCATCATTTATGTGGTGTTTCATACTTATACATACTATTATACTAATTTCTATTACATTTTAGATGTATTGTTATTTTAATTTCAGTATTTTCCCCAAGAATATTGGATTATTTATTAATTAACATTTCTCTCTCATAAAGATGATACTAGTAAGCTAAAGAATTGCCCATTTTTTACTTTTGAAATTAATAGACATTGAATATAAATACTATTTCCCGCACTCAGTACTAGAAGGACGGTTGTTTCTGCTAAATCCGTGATAGGGAATCATTTAAAACCAGTTGAAGATTTTTAAAGTTAAGTTGGAATAGGAAGTGACTGTTCAGTGTTTGCATCCTTTATCTATTGTAATTGCCTTTTTATTCCGAAATTCTATCAGAACGTAGGTATGTCGAATACAGTGCTACATATTGATTAAATTGTTTTCAATAACACAATTGAAAAACCAGAAGATTGTGGGTTTTTTTAAGATAATTGTTTAAATATTTCAATAATCCAACAAGTATCCTCTGTGTTTTTGAAGAGAGCTTTTAGTTTGATAACAGGTTTGAATGGTGATGATTATCCATTAATCCCAAAAAACACTATAGATATCTGAATGAAAATACCTGACGCACCTTAGTTAGTCAAGCATATTCACTAGCTTTAGATTGAATCGTGACATCGACAAATTACATAGTAGAAACTAATAGCTTATACATGGCATTGATTTATATATATTGCGACCTAATATATCCTCTCAATTTACTGTACAAGTATATCAGATGGAGACACACAAAATATATTGCAGTCGTACTTGGGGTCTACTGTTTTTTTCCCCCTACTTTATTCATTTACAGTCTGATTCTATAACAAAGGTTCTCTACACATACACCACTAGAGTGATCCAAAAACATATCTTAACAGTATTATCCTAAAATTCAAAATTTCTCAGGTGGAAGTGCTTTCCGAGAACTCGGAACGCTTCATGCTTCAGATGTCGTGCGAAGATATCTCATTGAAAACTAATGAAACCTTTATAGAAGGGTAAGATTTTTGTGTATACAGTAATATCATTTGAAGACGACGCATATTTACGAGTATAAATGATTTCAATAATCGTTCTGTAACACCTGTGGGTTTTAGCAATGTCATTCTGCATCTTGTGTCAGACATTACTGGAATGCTGTTGAAGAATTTCTGATGAAGGAAGATAACATTCATCTGTAAAGGCCTTGTTTGGATTATGAATATTCTCAGTAGAAAGATATAATGTATATGAAATGACTTGATTGTTCTCTGGATTTAATTCAATGCGATTAATTTTATTTCGCCCTCTACTATAAAAGGTCATGCTTTTGAGAATATTTGATTTCATATTTCACAAAAGAACCCTAAAAGAGAGTCCATCAATGAATAACATTTCTTACAGAGAGAGTTTTGTATATTAACTGTTTCTATATTAACACATCGATCAATAACTCCCAAGACTAACCCAGAGATGGCACTCGTAGTAAACCAGTAACCAGGTCTTTCTAGAGTACTAACCTTTGCTTGAAACGTGTCAAAATTTTAAGTCGATCGGACCAGGAAAAAGGTTTTTTGAAGTGAAGTGAAAAAGGTTTTTTCCAAGTGGGTGCAGCGATTGCTTTCGATGGAACAAAAACAGCAACGAGTCGATGATTCAGAAAGCTGTTTATCGCTATTTACTCGCAACAAAAAAGATTTCTTGCGGGGAAAAAAAAAAAAAATTGGGGGAAAAAAAAAAATTTGGAAAAGCGTTGGAACGATTGTATCACCCTAAAAGGTGATTAACAAAAGGTGTTATGTTGATGAATAAAAAAAAATTTTGCAAAAAAAATGTTGTTTTCAATGTTAGACTCGGGAGTTATTGATCGATGTGTTATACTAGCTGACCCGGCAAACGTTGTTTTGCCATGTAAATAATTTCTAGAGAATTTCTAGTGTAGAAAAAAAAATAACTAACTTATTCGAAGTGTATAAGGATGTGGAATATGAGTGAAAAAGGCATAGAGCGCTGTGAACGATGAGGGAATATAAAAATAACAAAATACCAAACATTAATTTTTTCAGTTTATCAAAAGTAATAATTATTTATATCATTAATTCATTACATAATATTAATCTCTTAATGCTACAGCGTGAACAATATCTTTTGTTAGCCCGTCTTTAGCTAATACAAACAAACTTGATGGTTTACCCACTCGAGAGCATGCAACGTATAATTGTCCATGTGAAAAACATGGTGTGCTCAAATCTAAGCCACAAACAGACATTGTTTGGCCTTGAGATTTATTAATAGTCATTGCAAATGCTAATCTAATCGGAAATTGAATACGCTTAAATTGAATTGGCACATCTGTGGGTATAATAGGTATTCGTGGTATTAATATATTTTCACCTCGAAACTTGCCATTTAAAAAATGGTGCCTTCGATAACGTTTTTCATTAATTTTTTAATGACTAATCGCGTACCGTTGCACAGCCGTGGCGGGTTCAAATTACGAAGCAAAATAATCGGAGATCCAACCTTCAATTGAAAGTTATGTGGTGGCATGCCTGGCAAATCCAGTGAGTTCAAAAACTGTGTTGGAAAATTTACAACTTCAGTGTCATCGCAAACTGTATCAATAGATTTATATGATACCAAGTCCCATGGCAATAACTGTTGTATCTTCAGATTCAAAATGTCAACGTCCACAATTTTTGCAGCTAAAATTGCTCTTTCTGCAAGCCACTCGAGATTTATGTAATTCGTGTGTACATCGGGAAATATTTGTTCAATGAGAGCATCTTGCGAATCAATGATTGTGCAGAAATCAGTCGCTAATTTTATGTATCCAGTTTCATCTATAGTGACTTTTCCATCGCCGATATCTAAGAGCTGTTTTGAGAATGTTTCAGCGGATGGATCTTGAAGCATTTGAACGCGCATATTTACTTTCAGCTGTACTATTTCATTTCAGTGTTCATTAAATCAGTTGCACCTCGATTTGGCGAATTCATACCGAAATGACTGAGTGGTAAGTTGGCAATGATAATGCAAAGATCCTCAATAGCAATCGATGCTTCATTGTACATATCGTCGCTGAATGTTATCGCTAGATCGTTACACCGTGTACGATGTTGATGCAATATATCATCAGTCATTGAATCTTTGTGATTATCCCACAATATCTCTGCTCGGGCTGGAAAACATGTAGTCAACTCTATAGCGAATAGTAGACGAATTTGTATTGCTGTACAGTTCAATGCTGCTTCAGCAAGCATACATTCCCACTGATTGTCATCTTCCAGCAAGCCGAGTGCAAGACATGCATCTTTATACGTTGTATACTGTTGCCCATTCACTTTACTTATATCTTGAAATGACAATGGGCCAGTAACATTAACCAACAATAGTCGAAGATAAAAGCACTCAGTCTGTCTTGGATTCACTGTAAATACTCGCCCCAAGGCCTTTGATTTGAATAAATTGGGACATGCATCAACTGGTGAGCCTTGCTTGCGGGGTATCCATTGTTTTGTTTGAGCCCATGTGAAATAGCGTGGTACTTATGAATAGAGTAAAGTACGTGCAAGGGCACCAAAATCATCCGCACGATTACACAATTCAAAAAATTCAGTGAGTGTAGTTTTTGGTGGATTTATAGCACGATCAATCGCTGTCTCGTTCGTGAAATATACACACTGACCGTTTTCAAGATGAACGGCTAACTGAACAACTGCTGGATCCCGTTCATGAATCGGAAAACCAAAGATACGCCAAACAAAAAACTTCCCAATTGTAATAAAAATCTAACTTTCACCGAATTTGTTTTTCACCATTCCCAACAATATTTTCGTTATAAATAAGAACGAATAATTTTTGACTTTATAATAAACGTATAAAAATAATTTATACTTACAACTCAATAGCCGTTGTTTGCGGGAACTCGAGACACGTGTTGAGTATTTTAGAGGTATGTAAATCACTTAATTAACTGATCGTGCGAATTACACTCAAAATTAATAATTTTATTAGTTGTTTTGTTGGCAAAATTTTTGTTGTGGACACCCCTTATCACTTAGAGGCTTGAAAAATAGATAGTAGCCGATTCTCAGACTTACTGAATATGCATAAAAAATTTCATAAGAATCGGTCAAGCCGTTTCGGAGGAGTATGGGAACGAACATCGTGACACGAGAATTTTATATATTAGATTTATTAAAAATTCAATAGTGTATGAAAAAAAAACAACTGAAAGTAATTGTACAGTGCCTCAATTTTTTCATGGCCTTTTGGGTGGAATTAATGATACAATTGGTTCTCCTCAAGACTATCGGTACTCTATGCTAGAACTTTTTCTGTTTATTCATTAGTGAAATAGAGTTATCACGGTAGTCGGGTTGGTATAGTAACGCATTCGTATCCAAGTGTTTGTGTTTTTGGGTCTCAACCTTCCAAAGACGTAGCGGAGTTGATGCACGTTAAATCTGTCGAGGTGTCAAGTCCTCTCTTAAGCTTGGTGAAAAAGTTCAAAGAGTGTGGTCAAGTAATTGAATAAATATACTTTTTTTGTTTTAATTTTTCTCTATTTGTTGTTATCTCTTCCTCTTTTAAAGTTGAAATTCCTCATCACTCAAATACTCTATCTTTATCATTTTGGTTTTTATAAATAAAAAAATTAAACCTTTACCGAACAATTGATTTCTTAATTAACCCACTTGCTCATATACATTTTCTCTTATAGTCAGCTGTATATTTACCATTTAATTGTAAGAAAATAGGTTTCATAAAAAAAATTAAAAGTAACAGAATTAGAAGAAACATAATACAAATTCTTCCTCGGAGAGATGTATCTTACGGTCCGCCATTTTTACAACTGAATAGCTGGAGAAATCACCAAAAACAATTTCTTCGAACTCACGATTTATTAGATATATCGGATGTGTTATATACTATTCAATATATACATATTTCACAGCTTTCCAATGACCTATAACATGTTGCCATCTATTGACGGAATAAAAAACACTAAGAAGCAATAGCTCCTTAATCCGTCTCACGGTTGGCAAAGTAATAATGAATTTCTACGGTCGGCGGTGTATGTTAATGAGTTAATAAAAGGAGTATATATTTACTGTCACATCTGTTTAAAAAAGACTTTTTTCTTCCAAAATATCTCTCTCAAAAGCACTTAAATAGATACAAAATGAATATGTGGCTGTCGATTGAAGGAAAGGTATAGATTACAACATTATAATCTTGTATTGAGTGATACTTCAGATTCACTTTGACTTTGTGGTAAAAAGAAATAACACTTAATGTAGAAATTCTGAAATTAAGCTTTTTGAAATTTGGAGTGTTTAATGCTTATATTACATGCCCATAGACTTAAACTCAAAACTTTTCTGAACAATGATTTATTATTCTATCTTTGTTCACTTCTAATGAGTTCATTGTTTTAAGACTCATTTTACAGGTTTTTCAGAACGTCACTCCCCTGTCTGATTTCAATCGGAATATTCATCAGACAGGAAAACAAGCTTCCAAATCATGTTGCAGCTCATTTTCTGGAAATGGATATGGGGAGAATGAGCGAAAAGATCATCATCCACTATCTAAGCAATCATCTAAAGCATGTTGCAGTTCATGCACAAAAGGAGGATCTTGTGAAAGCGGCCGAAAGAGCTCATATTCCGTAAAACAAACTTTTAAAGCGTGCTGTAGTTCTTGTTCTAAAGGTGGTGTTTGTGAAAGAGATCGGAGAAATCATTATCAGCCCTCGATACAATCTTCGAAATCTAGTTGCAGTTCGTATTCAAAAGGCAGACCTTGCGAAAGTATTTGCAGAAACGAAGCATCTCGTCCAATGTGTTGCAGGTTTAAATACCGTGAAGTAGAGGTTAAGCCTTACAGGAAATGTGGCGTGATACCAAACTACATGGGACATATACCAGGTAAGCCGAAATAAAACTTTCATGCTTTAACTTTTAAAGCAAATTTAACCTTGAAAAATTATGTTTTAAATTTCTCAAATGTTAATTATTTCTTACTACACTTTTCTAATTTCATAGTTTTTTTTTTTTTTTTTTTTAATTTTTTTTTTTTTATTTTTTTTTTTTTTTTTTTTTTTTTGTGAATTAAAATGTAGAGGTTTATAAACGGCTTAGAAAATATATTCTTTCCAAAATGCAAAGCTTAGTATATAAGAGAAAAAATAAGCAACGTTTTTGAAATGGCATTTGAAAAAGGTATTTTCAATATTAAAGGAGGCTTTGTAAGAGTTTAATTTCTTTAAGATATTTTCATTCACAAAACGAAAAAAAAAAAAAAAAGAAAACATGATGTTTTAATTATATGTAAAATTTTCAAAAACTCTATAAATATATGGATTTCAGTTTTTCATCCACAAAAAATTAAGGTGATTAGAAGTAAAATATGAAGCTCAAATTAATAATTTTTACGTTATATTTTCCCTTATGATATAGGTTTTAATTTATCCAAAGAAATAATCGAATTATTATTTTTTTATAGGGAGTACGAATATAATTTATAATTAAATGAAAAAAAAATTATAAAGCTCTTTGCAAAGCTTTGCAAAAAACAGATTTAGCTGCCCAATATGCGCTTTTCTTATAATTATTATTATTAAATTACTCAATTAAATATAAGAATTAAAGTAAACGATGAAATATCGAAAAATGGACAATAGTAAACTTTTCTGATATTAAAATTAAAGCAATTGATAAATTATTAAACTGAAGATATTTAAGCAAAATGTAATTAAAATTAAAGCAATTGATAAACTATTAAATTGAATATTGTTCAGCTACATATAATTAAAATTAAAGCAGGCGATAAATTATTAAATTGAATATATTTAAGCTAAATGTAAATAAAATTAAAGCAAACGATAACAAATTGAAAAGTGATCTAGTACACCAAAAGTGATCCACTTAAAACAGTAGTCCCTTGGGGGGGGGGCAAAATAAAAAAATTTTTCCCCCCCCCCCCCAAAAAAAAAAACATCACAAGAAGGAAACCAAACTAAAAAGACGTTGCTGGAAAATCTTGAGGCAAAATAAAAAAAAGGCTGCCTCACAGCTTAAAATTCTGAATGATGTTATTTGTTTTCAGTCATATCTTGATTCCATTTTACATACAATTTAAGGCAATACATAACACATCGATCAATAACTCCCGAGACTAACCCAGAGATGGCGCTCGTAGTAAACCAGTAACCAGGTCTTTCTAGAGTACTAACCTTTGCTTGAAACGTGTCAAAATTTTAAGTCGATCGGACCAGGAAAAAGGTTTTTTGAAGTGAAGTGAAAAAGGTTTTTTCCAAGTGGGTGCCGCGATTGCTTTCGATGGAACAAAAACAGCAACGAGTCGATGATTCAGAAAGCTGTTTATCGCTATTTACTCGCAACAAAAAAGATTTCTTGCGAAAAAAAAAAAAAAAAATTTTGGAAAAGCGTTGGAACGATTGTATCACCCTAAAAGGTGATTAACAAAAGGTGTTATGTTGATGAATAAAAAAAAATTTTGCAAAAAAAATGTTGTTTTCAATTTTAGACTCGGGAGTTATTGATCGATGTGTTATTTTATTTCAATCCAATAAAAACATTCGGAAGAAATTTATTATGACGTATTTTTGAAAAGTAAGCACATTACTGGTGAAAACAAACATCAAAAATATACGTTAAAAACAAGACACATTTTTGAAAAGTTGTCAGGTACGACATTTATAGCGTATAGAAAAAAATATCCCTTGGGTGGCTAAAAATTTAAAAAATATCCAGAAAAGTAACTCACATGCTATACATTGAAGAATTGTAAGAGTAAGAATTTGTATTGAGGAAACGGGAATTTGCGCTTAAATGATCTGTATAAATTTCTCCTCTCTGCTAAGCAATAATTATTCTTATTTTAAATATATTGAAAATATCCAGTTTTGAGAGAAACTGTGCTACTTGACTTTTGTTCAGATCTTTATTATACTAATTATTAAACGTATATGTTACAATTTTAATCATCCAAAAAATGGTTCTTTGCTAATGTTACAAAAATATAGAATGACCGAAAAGAGATTTGAAGTTACTAAATTAGCAGAAGAATGAATCTAACATTTTATCTAACTCTTTCACACGTATGCTACGAAAATGCAGCAATATTTACTTCAAAGGAGGTGCAATATTCTCAGAATTACTAATTACTGCTTACTTCTTTTCAGGCATGCAAGTGACATTCGGTGAACCTTATGGAATAACCTCCAAACGACTCTTGCAGCGGCATTTTGATGAACAGGAAAATAAACATTTTTTAAAAAACATATAATGATCCAACACTGTTCAATTGAGGACCAATTTAGAATTAAACATTTTATACTGTTTATCTGTATTTTCTCTCCTTTTTTACATTCCCCTATTCGACTTTTAAAGTATTTTTACTCTATTTCGTTTGATGTTCTTACTTAAGAATGAAATGCTCAGAAAGTATGAAAATAGTTATCCATGCAAATGATATACAATCTACAGAAGTTAGCTCATTGGGTTTATTTTTCATATAAAATTAAATTTTTAAAAATTTATTTCACAAAAGTCCGTCTTTTGAAACAGTTATGCACATTTCGGGTCTAGACTACAAGGAAATCAAGGAAAGCAGGCAGTCAACACATACCTTCGGTTTCGGTATCTTTCCACCCATTGATAATTTTCTTAGTTGTTCTGAAAAAATCAAATTGAAAAGTAAAATTAAAAAGTAAAGAAATTATCCATAAAAAACTATAATCAATGGCGAAATTTTTTTTATTTTTTTATTTATTTTATTTGTCCTCTTCATGTTTTCAAACATTGAGTGATCATCGGTGTTCGAAAAAATCGTAAGTATTGTTATTCATCCCTTTGCTTTCGACCTTGTAAAAGTTTTTTTTTAACATTTCCCAAAACTGAGCGAACAAGATCTTTATTCCTCTCCAAAAGTGTTTTGTTTGCATATTGTGAATTATTTTAGGTAAAAAAAAAAAAGTAACATTGAGATTTTTATTGTTTTTAAAAGCTTAGAATTTTGAAAAGACGAATTTCAAAGATCATTCTCAAACATCCAATAAAGTTGAACTATTTATTCGGGAAAAGGAAACTTATTCAATTATGGACATCTTAATATATCGTTATCTCATTGTAAATAAAAGTCATTATAATATTCAATAAGTAATCTAAAAAATATGCTTATTGTACGATATTCACTGATTCGTTTCAATTAGAAGAAATAATAAATATTTTATAAAAATGTTTTAAAGTCAATTTGTCTCAGATGTTGTAATTTGGGTTAAAATAAATAAATTATGTACTGAAATATTGAATAACTTCATGTTACTGTGTGGATTTAAACGAAAGTAATGTGAAATATATTTTTCAGACAATGTTCAGATGTTAGAAATTAATTACATGTATGCTATTTAAAATTAAAATATTTATTTTTTCTGAAAGTTGGCCCCATTTAATTTTTTTTATAAACTAATTATTAAAATTAATTTTTTTTTACAAATTTTTCCTATCATGGAATTAAATATTCAAAAAATTTCTAATACAAGATAGGGATCAGTCACAAATCTTTCATTCTAGAGTTTTACTTCTAATAAGAATATTGAAAATTTACCATATAGATATTTTTCAAATGCATGGAATGTGAGAGGTCCTTGAAAATCTGACATATACGGAGACAATACGTGGTTTCTAAAGCGATCCACCATTTTTTGAACGACTTCTCTTTCTTCCAACAAACTCGATGTAATTTGTTTCCTTTTCAATTCTTGAAGTTCATAAAATAACCGCCTTTCCATCTGATACCTTAAAGAGTAATTCAACAATAACTTAATACATGAATTAAGTACATGCTATACATTTTTAATAATGAAAAACAACAAAGAGATGAAATGTAGAAGTAAATTTTTTTAAATGTGCAATGTAATTATTTTGTAACTTAAAGTAATTTTCTTACAATTAGAAACATTTAAACATATTTAAAAGCTTTTTTTTCTTTCGTAAAAGTGACAAAATCAAAGAAAATTAAGAATGCTTCTTTAAGAATTTACCATCTATTTTTAATAGGATAGTGCGAGTTTTCTTGCTCCTTGTAAAGAAACACGAATTAATAATCAAAATATTTTACTTTTGAAGTTCTTCTGTGTTTTTAAATATTATTAAATATCTAACGTTCCTTTTGTTAAAATAATCCTTTATAGAAAATATTCAAACTGTTTAGCAATTATACATAAAAGTTTCACAGAAATATTAAGGATTTTTAGAAAAAAAAATTGTTTTTAAGAATTGGTTGTGTTTTAATATCTCAGCAAGATACGAAATATCTTTTGCTTGGCATTTCACGCATTTAAAGTGTATTTTTCTATTCATGGGAAAGCCTGTTTAATTATAGATATTTCTCAGCACTTCGGTTAAAACTAAAACACATATTTAAATTTTATTAGGAACATACAATGTGCCTAATAACGATATAAATTGAACATTTTCCCATTTTTCACTTTTTGCATAGAAAAGCTATTTAAACACTTTTTAAAAATATATTTCACTAGAAAACGGTTTTTAATCTGTTTCATCAACCACTTATAACTCAATCATTAACCCATCTTTTACTTGAGCAAATATTGCAAATTATAATAAAGATGTACTAGATACTATGGCCCACATTTTGTCTGATTGTTTAAACTGTTGTCTCATCATTTCAACTCTTTAGCAGTCATTACCACTTTTGCATCATATTTCTATTAATCCAAAAATCTAACTTCGTTGTCCTGGGCCATTGCATTTTCTTCACAATCTCGCACTCGCATTTACATATTATATATTAAAATTTCAGTACGCATGGCTAATATATATATATATATATATAATAATTAGCCATGCGTTGATGAAAATTGATACTCCAATATGCGACTATATTTTTATACATGTATTACAAATATTCAAAAAATTATTCAATTCCTCAAAACTCAAATCTTTATAATTTGGAACACCGCAAGCCTCAGGCCAAAACCCAACGGCTATGTATCTGATGAGAGATGATTAATTGAATGGTTTATATAACGAATAAAAATAACTTTTATATCTCAAAAGTACGATTTTTTTTTCGTAAAATAACAGATTTTTAATGAAATTTTTTCCCTAAATTTTGAGCCCAAAAATCAGTTCTAGCGCGCGTTAAAATATAAATACATTTTGGTAATTTATGGAGTGATGTTTGGCTATTCGTGGTTTTCCCTTTATTAACTCGTGGACATTTTGTATTTTGAATTGCATTGAAGTACAACACCTTGCCAACCAAAGGAAACATTATTCGGTAAATTAGATGAAGATAAGGAATTGAATTGGAGATAGAGTGATATACGAGTGAAATAGAATTGAAAGTAAACAGCATAAAGACAGCTAATAGATGTTGTAGATTGGGATGAATCATTGTAATTAATCGTTATACTGAAAGTAGTTGGTAGTGACTTATTATCAGAATGATAGAGGTCGAACCTGCTATAATAGAGAAATGCTTAATTATAATGAGTCAATTGGTAAATTAAGACTTTATTTTTTGAACATACACTACAATTAACTGAGTTTAATGGGATTCGAGAGATTGCGATCTTGCATATTCTTTAATAGATAATAAAGTGTGTGCGTTGTCATTCTTTACGTATCTTCAATTAGAGTTTTGACTATTTAATTAGAATTAAGTATGGCTAATGAAGGAAATGCGTAACAATATAACATAAGATTTCTCCCCGCTTCTTCCTCAAAATTAGAAATATGCTTTTTTGTTTTTAATAAATCATATCAATCTAATCATTCTCAAGAACCGGAAGTTTTATATGATCCAAAAGGCGTGCTATAGAATTTCATCTCTAATTTGATTTTTTATGATAGGATCTAATCTACAGAAATTATAAAAATGATGATTGTCTCTCTTTATGTACTATCGAACTTATTGCAATTGCATATGATTTGTATAGAAATGAATTCAAAACATAAATGAGCTAGGATTTTCTTAAAACAAGAGTTTTGAAACTTATCTTTATTTCCTCTTAGTCATAAAAATTTTGTACGTACAGATTGTGTATGTACGTCTGTAAAAAAAAAAAAGATATACGAGAATAAAAAGTTCAATTGGAAACTAATTTCTTCCAAATTAAATTTTCTCACGTCCTCATTTTTCAGTGACTCACCCCATTTAGGATTATAACTTAAAGAGAAAATGAATAATGCGTTAAAATATGTTATTTTCCATATGACTTATAAAATTATTACGATATTAATCTGCAGATATTTTTCTATCTGAGAAATGTTTTGAAATTTGAGTTTTGTTTAATATACGGGAGAAATGGCCTTAAGAAAACAGCCATTTTTTTTTTTTTTTTTTTTGCTTTCAACTTCTCAATAACGACAAATAGTCTAGAAGGTTGCATCTAAGTGGAGAATGTCGGATCAGCGCTCCTAAGCAGGCTTTGCTTTGTAAAGGGGAGGAGCTATTATTCCTTGGGTGATAAGAAGTTCTATCTTGTACTAGGGTCATTTTTAATGTTCTCGAGTTCAACTCAAGACTATTAAAAACGACTTATTCATAATCAACTTTAAAGCTCAATGATATGTTGAGTCTGCAACCATTTATGTAATCAAATATAGCGCTTCGTCTCTGCATCAGTTTCCAACACGATATTATCACACTGCAAAGGTCGCTTATTCCTGAATTACTTTTGTGCAGCTCAAATTCTTCCTTGGCCAACAAATTTCTAGACCTTTTGACAATTGAACAAAGAAAAAAATATTTTAGGCACTTGTTTCAAATACAACAAGATACTGAACGTCTGGCACAACTATTGAGGAACGATGAACAAAATATACCACTGGATGATAATATGGTTTTTACGTTCTTTTTTTTTATTTTGTCACATGCTTCACAGCTAAAGAAGATTTCATCTTTAATTAATATCAACATCCAATGTGCAACTGCTAGCAATTAATGCATCTTAAAAGCTTGGATTTGTAATTCAAGTTCCTCTTCCATGCAAGAGATAAGATATTTAATTTCAATGAAAAAGTACATTTTCTTTGTGATATTCTTTTTACATTTAAAAGGATTCAAAAATAATATTTTTAAGATATTATAGTTTACTATCAATATAAAAACATTTGTACCTCCCAATAAGAAACACCACCCATACTAGATATTTTGTCTCTTAAATAGAGGTGTCCCTGTATTCGGAAATGTCCCTTACAAAAAGGACTATATTATGAAGACAGAATAAGAGGAAATGAAAAAATAACATCTTCATAAAATTAAGAAAATTAACTTTTATACTTTTGTGTGAGATAAAGCCGTACTTTACATTTCTTACACAGGAGTATAATTTCTTATTCCAAAAAAAAAAAAAAAAAAAAAAAAAAAAAAACACCGGCAGCAATATAATTTTTAAATACTTTTAGTTTATAAACAGTGATTCCTATGTTTCACATCGTTTGTTTTTTCTTTTGAATATTAAAATAATGTTTACAATTTGTTCTGAATACCAAAACTACACACAAAAAATTAACATTCATTTCTAGTTTACTATATACTCACTTTTTCAAACTTCTCTGGACTTCTTTTGTAATAGTTGGCCTGTTCAAGAGCCTTGGACATGTCTCGAATTGTTCTTCCTTTTTCCTCATGTGAGGTAAGCTTGAAGATCGAGGTTTGACAACCACCTTATCTTCTTCGTCATCTTCTTCCAAACGAAATGTCTCAGCGGCACCACTACTAACAACATATCGGGCAATATGCCTCCTACTTCGTCTTCTGCCATATTTATTTTCTGAATCAGAATAACCACCTCGGTCATCATCATCTTCTGAAGAGGATGGTTGATGACCGCGGTCCACATCGTCACTGAATCCTGAATCCTTGATGGTGGACTCTAAGCTCCGTATGCTGGACAAGGGAGAATGGTTCTCTAAGTCATATTCTTGAGTCCTCAAAGACGACCGTCGTCTTTGTTCTACAGAAAGAAGCTGCGATCTGTCTTCCTCTTTATCAGGATTATCATCATTCGCTTCTTCTTCATGATGGCTTTCTTCTTGATCGTTCTGACCCGTGACTTGCTCTTGGTCGTAATGACTGTCGTCTGGCTCTTGAATATATTGATCGACGCCTGGTGTTTGATCATATTGATCGATGTCTGGTTCTTGATCACAGTGACCGCTTTCTGGTTCTGGACCATAATGACCAGTGTCTGGTTCCGGATCATAGCGATCATCCGCTACTTCTTCTTCCACAATTTTCTCTTGATCCTCGATTTGTTCCATTTCAGCTATTTCCTCCGGGACCGACTGGAATCGTTCTTCGTAAAGAACAGGTTGGGAAGCTTTTCGACTAGGCACTTCTTTTTCATGGTCTGTCTGTTGAGGCGTTTCTGCTTCACCTACGTTGGTGGAAGCTCTGTTATCCGAATCCTGAAAGCTGACGCTGGGTCTATGTTGTGTACCAACCGATAACTAAGAAGGAAACGAAATTTAATTTTAAAGAGATTAAGAAATCATCCATTTTTGCACAGTTGGTTATAATATTAATATCAATATTGTACACAATTTTTGATTTTTCACATAATTGAACACAGAATCACACATTTATTTTGTTTCATAAATAATTTTCCAATATGATAATAAATGGTTTGAATCATTTGGTCAATGTTATTAGATAATTTAACTGATCTTTAACAATACAAGTCATTGAAAATCGGAAAAAGAAATGCGATAGTAAAATAATTAATTTATCTTAAATTATAAACGCATGGATACTACAAACACATTTTATTAACTTCCAACAATTTTAGAATATCTAATCAAAGAACAATGTTTATTTTCTGTTTGAATAAATAACTGAATTTAAAAAGTGTTTTTATGTATAATCAAATAATGAAATTCTTTCATTGTTGTGCATATGATTAAAATAAATAATTGCAACTTTTTTTTAAGAAGTTGATAAATGATTTTAGGAATTAATCATATATTCCATGCATTTCGTTGTGTGTGGGATAACTATAAGTAAAAGAATGCAATTTTTTAAATTAATCAATTGACATACTTCAATTAAATACTTTAAATAGTTATATTTTTATACTATGCATTTTAGCAATAAGTGAATGAATGACTGTTAGATTTAATGGCACAAGAGACGAAGTAGGTTATGCAGCTTCAAACACTTGTTTAATAATTCCAATTTCGTTAGTTAAAAATTATATTAAATCGAGATATATAAAAGGGAGATAGATAAGGAACCTGAAAAAGTTAAAATCTTACATTTGTTATAAAAAATCTAGTTGAATAAAAACATGCAAACAAGTTATTGTAAGGCCACCCCCCCTCAAATGAATTTTAGTACTAAATATAATTTTGAGCATGATAAATGTGTAAATTAAAACAAACACAACATTATTTATATTATGGTAATATGTATACAGTTCAAAGTAAAATTGACTATATAGATGGTTTATGCTTGGCATTAACCATCGTCTCTTGTTAAAGAAAAAATTATGTTTCCTTTATTTGGTTCTATTAAACACAGTTTAGTTTATATTTATTCCAAGGTATAAAAATAGCTTTATGTAGTTTTATTTCCATTATTTGTGTTTATTAATTGAAACATATATTTTTACATAACACTCACCTAGGCTCAGGAATTGAACACTCGACACGACAGCCACTTCTCTGTAAACAGCCGCTTCATCCAACAATCTGTAGATGGATGAAGCAGATGTCCACAGAGATGATGGGATGCCTGCTCAAGTGTCATTCTCGTCACTAGACTGAGGTTCAAAATTACGAAGTCCGTCGCCAATAGCCCTAGCGTTGCTTCTTAATGGGGAGTCAATAATATGAGTTCGCTATTCTGCAATTTAGGCTTTCATGGCTCTTATCATTTAAATAAGTGTTGTGTTCTCGTTATGCTATAAATGGGCAATTGATTTATTACTTTCATACAAAAGGTGTTTCAGCGTTTCAGACGCGATAGATAGTATTGCCAGTGCGCGGAAGTTATCAAGACGTTTGTGCAAGGGGATTTCATTCCACACCTTATTCACTTCAATCACCAATCATTTCAAATAGTTGGAGGGCTGATTACGCAAACGCAGAGTAAGCTGATTACACAAACGTTGCGTTCTAAAGTTCCTTGCATATCAGATGCGTTCCCTGTATATCAGATGCAAACCATCTGATATACAGGGCTTTAGAACGCAACGGCCGAACCGTTCAACGATTTTCGACGAGGTGTTCTCTCAGCCGAAAGATTTTTCCCGGCGATTACCAGAAAGGGGCTCGTTAATTATCAATCAATCTATTCGAATCTAATGCTAATATGTAATTGTTGCTTATATGTACTTGTTGCAATATATTGCAAAGATGAAACATATTTATTCTTACAAAAAATAGGAATCTTGAAATGCACAACAAATATAAATTCGAAGATGGAACGTTTAAATTGTCCGAAGATAAATCTGAAATTATACATCATGAGCTTATGGATAGACTAAACAATGCAATAAAAAAGACGGCTATATAATACAAAGAAAAGACCATGCCAAAATAAATAATATTCTTATTTGCCGGAAAACTGCAGTTAACAAATTTAATAACTAACTCTAGGCTTAATTGTTATAGAATATTCGTGATTCATTAGATTTTGTCAAAGAGGAGTACAATAAGCTTTGAATTCCTTAACTGTGATACATATTTTTAAGTTTTTGTTTTATTGTTCAAGTTTTCAACTTCTTAAATTCATTTTCAACTTCTTCTTTTTCTTCAATTCATGGTTGACGATGATAACTCTAAGATAGTATATTTCTCGCTAAACTTTCTATCACATCACAGAGGAATTTGTGGAACAATTCGATTAAAAGAAAAGCAATTTCTATTAATAATGTACGAATGTGAATGTAGGAACTGATAAGAGAAAATGGACTCCATCTCACGCATTGATTCGCTAATTTCTGGCCATAATGATCAAGACTTTAATTACTGACCTACCCACTCCACCCTCACTTATTTAGCAAGTAGGTAACTTCTTAATGCGACTGAAGTTTTAAATTAAAACTCAACAATCCATTTCTTTAACATGAATTGTTTACTTAATTCTGTTCCTTCTAAAGAACAAACAAAAGAAAATATATGACAATTTTCAAAAGACTTCATGAAGAATAAATTATTGAAAACAAAGTCATGCGTCACACAACAACACAACATGCGTCAGAGCTATGCGTAGTGGGATATTAATCATCCTTTGATGGAAGAGAAGGCTAAAAATCCAAGCTTGTTCACTAATTAAGTAATAGTTAGATATTTGTATAAAATCCGCTAACTGATATTTCCTCTTTATTCTTTTTTAACAGAAGACAACCGTGCACCGTATGAATATCGTGTCATTTGAATCGATAAATTTCTGGATGAAAGATTTAAAAAAAATCGGAAATTGAAGATTTTTAGTTTATTTTTTAAAAAAATGCACAAATCGACTTATTAGTTTAGGCATGCAAAGAAAGGCTGTCTTGTTGAAAATACTTGGATCACTCAGATAGTTGAAGAATCGTAACTCATGATACGTTTCGTTCGAAAGCTAAGCAGCAAAGTATTCCAAAAATACATAAAAATTGCCTCAACATGAAATTTGAAAATTTAAAGAGAATTTAGAAAAAATCGCTTCGAAGTGTACACCATCATTACCCATAGGTTCAATGCACCAAGTTAAGAGTTTCGTTTTTGAGTTATACTTCTCTACTTACAAATTCTTCCTCTTATTAAAACAGAATTTAGTCTGAAACAAAATCTAATGTAGGTTCGTAATTTTCGACTGAAAAAGAATCAAAGTGCGTAAAAAAATACTCTTTAAAAAGCACTCCTTTTGAACGGAGAAATTTCGTTGGAAAACATTTATCGCATTTGCTCGAAAACATGGGGAAATGCGAAAAGAGAAGGGTTTGAAAAATAACACCCAAAGTAAATATGAATTTTTCCTATGGGGTTATGCTTATTGCTCCATTCACATATCATTGCAGCGTCCGAAAAAAATTTGAGTGATGCAATCATTAGTGTGGATTTGTTTACAGACAGAAAAACTAACATACTTTCAAATTCATACATTAGAATAATAAGGATAGAGCAAAATAAAAATCATCAACATAAAAAAATGAATATAAAAATTAGAGAAACCAGTAAGAGAAATCCAGCCAAACAAACCTTTTCTCCGAGACAGTCTCTCCTGTACGCTGTAGGCTTCCTCGTCATTCGTCTTATTTTCGAGCGCTTCGTGTGGACGTAAACCTTGGCTATGATCGGCTTACCGGCTCCTTCCGCTGCCGTACACCTGAAGTTCTTCCTTGCGTACGTAGCACCAATGGGTGTAGGGCCTCTGCTCAAATTCGCAGATGCACTGGCAGACTTTAGATCCACGCGAGCTTGAATGTCGACATCTCTCAGGTGCAGTTCTGTTTGAGCTGATGTGTCACGAACCAGGCTTTTTTTGGCGTTAGGGCTTAACTCTGAGGAATTGGAAAGGTGAGCTTCGGTGAACCTGGTAGAAAGAAGGCAGGCGATCAAATTTAAAGTTTCATTTGCCAGTTCAGTTAAGTCAATCAATTCACAAGCAATTCGAGAAATTACCGATGCACAATCAATGAAACACTTGTCGTGAGATAGCTTTTAAAATTCACAATTTATCAAAACATTAGAATTGAATAAGAAACCTTCAGAATATAATTGCTTCAGTATCAACGTCTGTGTCTTAGTTTGTCTTTTCGCGTGAAAAGACTAATATTTTCATTCAAGTTTAAATGGTTTCGTTCATGTGACAATTCTCTAATGCCACAATTTGAAATCATCATTATTAATGATATTTGCTTGTATAATATTACAAAAATTCTTCTTAAAATCCTAACCCAAACTAAAGTTTTTAAATTTAGGATTAAATCTAAAAGATGAAAACAAAATTTTTAATGAGTAATGAGCTGAAATCTTCAAAGAAAATTCAAACCGATGTGATAAATAATAGATTCTTAAGATATACTCTTAAGTATAATTAAGTATAATAAGATATACTCTTAAGTATAATTA
>BMAW01041679.1:495944-592798 GCA_019974015.1 Nephila pilipes | reverse complement strand
CCAATGAACACATCTCTAAATCTTCTATAAAGAAATCAGTTTTGTTTCTTGGTTCTCAAATTAATCTTGTTAGCTCACTTAAGGGACTGACTAAAATCGACAAGTAGGCTTGATAAATTTTTGATTTCTGTGAATAAACATTATTTTCCATTCCGAAAATTATATATGACATCATACATAATTTACGGAAGGGACTGTTGTTCAATTTATGTCTTTGTATCTAAGTCTGGAAAATTTTCTTAAAAATAAAAATATCAAATATTTTTACATCATTTTAAATTAAATATTCCTGTAATTAATAAAACAAACGCACAACCACTCATTTTTAAATATAAATTTACGATAATATTCATTTAGTATAGAGGGGATAAAGAATAATATTGCCTTCAACGAGATAAAAAAAAAAGTGAGAAATTAATTCATTTATTTTAAATTTATCTTTCTCTTCGTAATATAATATCAATATCACCTCCGAAACAAAGATTCATAATTTTCCAGAATTAATCTACTGGGTGATCAAAATTATTGTATGCATTCGAGCTATAACAACTAATTTAGATGTATGCATTGACTTAATATAAGTTTCGTCCCGTTCATACCGAGTCGAAGACTGACTTAGTGGGATTACTTGAAACCTTCAATTGGAATGCTAAAATTTTCCTTGTTATAGATTATTAAAACCGATTTTAAGATAAGTTCTAATAATATTTATTCCAACTTAAAAAAAAGTGAGTGTATAAGAAAATTCAATTCGTTATTATTTCAGATTTTTCTTTAAAAAACGGATGTTGTCTTAAAATTATATCTTGTGACGTAAAGAGATTATAAATATTTAAATAAATGAAAATGAAACTTAGCTTGGGATAGTAATTATAAAATTCTTTGAATTAACCATTTAAAGTTTTCCAATGTAAGTTCTGAAGACATCCAAGATATATTTAATAAAACGAAATAATGCTTTCTAGAGAATATATCTGCCGATATTTGCCCAAATTCGGGTAAAAAAAAATAACGGAAATTTAACACAAGGTCATGTGGGTTGTTTGATGATAGCGAAATTAAATGTAATGAGAACAAAAAAGTATTATATGAAATATAAATTAGATTCACTTCTGATGGTTAAGAATTCATCATTGTTGCTATTATCGTTTAATGGTATACATATATAATTGTACCCAACATCAGAGAATGAGGTATTTTTTCTATTTGTTTTTAAAAATTGTAACATTAACTGCATTCAAAATTCATTTACTATGTTTTAGAATAATTAAATGCATGTTTCATTTCGACTTACCAGTTAATCCATCTTGATCCACAGCATTGACGTCCGCTCCCATCTTGACCAGGGCCAGGATGGCGTCGCTGCTTCCTGAAGGACAGTACGTTTTACTAGCTCTGGTTTCTTCAATCATACAACAATATAAATTGAGAATTACTATCTTATATGCGCCTTTCAAAAGGAGAGACCACTCATAGGTTACTACACAAGCAATTTTGCTGGGATCGAGGTATTAGTCTTGTGAGAATACAGTAATTAGCATTGAAGATTAATGGATGGAACTAACTAGCTTAGATGAAAGTTACCGCTGAATGTCTGAAAAAGATCTTCTTACTTTAAGATTCACTGAAAATAGTAAACTTTACGTCGGCTTATAATTTTTGAATAAAGGCAAATTCCAAAGAATTTCAAGTTACAGCACAATATATACCATTAAAAGAAATGCAAAATAGTTATGAAGTAATATGCTAGAGTGGCTACCCAGTGATAATAAGGAAGCATGTTGAAAATCATTGTCGGGTACTTATCGTAAGCGAATTTCTCATAGTTATTGTTTTGGTAGGAATAATCATTTAATATCTAATAAATTCATTCGTCATTAATAAAAGTAAAGCAATTTTAAATAGGGAATCACATCGGGCATTATTGGACATTTAAAAAGAATGAAGATGCTTTTTATACCTTTTTGCAGTGAGAGGCAATATTTATTTAATTGAAACACAGTAAGGGAGTTAGAGTAGATGTTATTTAATAAGAAATACGTTTTGAAGTGTTTTGGGAAAATATTAAATATTGTAGGGTAAAAAGCGAAACTTACTCTTTTCAGACTTACGATCTTTGATTAGAAATGATTCAAATGGAAGGTAAGATTAACGTATAGTTTAGTCGCATGACAATGAAATTAAAAATAATAAGCCTTGTATAGTATTAGTTGAGCTCTTTTTGTGTTATTTGGATACGAAATGTATACATTGTAACATTAAATAAACCATACAGTAAAAGGCTCAATAAAAAACTAAAATAATTCGTTTTAAAATTCGGATTCATTCAGAAGACTGCTGGTGCTCTATTCTTGACTGAATTTGGCAAGACTCTATTCGTTTTGAAAGAAAAACGAAAGAGCTACGTAGATCTGAAGCTTACTTTTTCTAAAGGTATAGATTGGCAATGGATCGATTACATGGCCTACGTATATTAAAATTCATACATTCCTGCTAAAATCATGTGACTATTAATGAAATATAACACTACATTTAAATTTCGAAACACAGTTTTTGATATTATCAATATTCAATGCATTAGAGTTCATAAAAATAGCCACGCTTAAGAATTCACATGTTTTATGTGAATTTTTCAGAATATTGAAAAATCTAATCTAAATAAATTTTTGATGAAAATCGCTCTAAGCAAGATCCTTTCTCATAAGAGAGAAAACATTTAAGGTCTCTTTGCGCTTCATTAAATTGTACCCTATGAGTAACAGCTGTAAGAATTGCAATATGATTGGCTCGCAAACTCGTAGACGGCCGTCCAAAAATGCATAGTCATTCGAAAATAGCAAATATATGCGTATACAGGTTAAAAGATTAAAATTTCGCTATTGCGTTAACCACCGAAATAAAGCTTCCTGAGCATCAAATCTATCCGTATTGGAGTACAAAGATCCAGCTATTTTCCCTATTTCAATTCTGCCCCTATGAGATATGACCAAACATATATTATTATTGTTGTTCTAGAGTTCATAAGAAGTCGAAAACGAGATTACAGAACGATACCTTTAATTGAATTAAGTTAGATAATAGACTCTGAACATGAGAAGTAAATCAAAAGTAAGCTTCGACTTGAAGTTAACAAAATAATTTAACAGGAAAAGGAAATTCATGAGAGCAGTAATTGAAATTTACGAATGTAGGTATACTAAGTTGAAATCTACGTATCCTTAAATTTGCATAAACTAAATGGTTTATAGAGATTGTCCTTCCTTAGAAAGTAATAAAATTCACAAATGAAAATCTCGTAATAAAATATTATCTTCAATTGCATCGAAGAACGTCATAAAAATGCAGTTTACTTCAACTTTTTTGATTTTTGTATAGAAAATTTCTGGAAATGAACGTGAGTTTTTTAGAGGAAACAGAAACGATAGAATAGAATGCAATCATAATAAAATATAAAACTGAAAAATAAGGTAGAACCTCATACTATATTCTTGATAACCTAGAATTACGCAATTCAATGTATACAACTGAACAAAAAACTTACAATTTCATTGATTTCTTATTACAAGAAAATTTGCAGCAGAAGCATGATATACACAGTAGTACTTCCATAGTAACGAATATCCTTCAAAGGTCAAACAGGATAATTCCAATAAAATTGCATCAATGATTTATTCAATGCTAAGACATTTCTTTTCTACGTTTTATTGGTTTGGAAAAAGATCCCAATCAATTCAGTCCACGAGATTATAGCGCTTCATTTATTTCATGGTTAAGAATAGGAAATAAGTTCAACTACATTTTGATCTTATTACGTTGTTTATAACTTGCGTGTAGATGAAAATTCGATTCGAACTTGCAGTAATGTTGAAAACTTTACACAAAGATAGATGAAAGAAAAGTTACAAAATATCAATTTAAAATTGTAACAAAAACCGTTGCTATTATTTTAATTTTTGACATATATTTAAATTTATATTTTTATTTATTATGATACAATTAACTTAAATGATTTTTTACCAACTTTTCATATTCGATTAACAGTTTCGAGAATAAAACAGTCATAAATACACAGGATTTTTCAATATCTTCACTTTGAATATATTTATTAGTATCGAATATTTCTATTCTAAAGGTATTTTTAAATAATGAAAAGTCCTTTATGTATTTTCTACTAATTTCGAAAAACCTTACAGTTGTCTTTCCATAAATTTTATGACTGCTTTAAACGTTATGACTATATTTTATCTAACTTGATTTTTTTTGTTCAGTGTTCCAACATTATATCAAATGTTGAAATTTTTCTCTGTACATTCGAATACTATATATATATATATATATATATATACGTGGAGCCCTTTAATTACTTTATTTTTAACAATAATTTTATTTCAATCTAAAACCAAGCCATATTCATACCAATTAATTCTCACGTGTATTAACTACAACTTCATCTCGTAAAATTTTCCAGAAATTTCGAAATGATGTCAGAAATATGAGTATAAATACTCGCATTTCCTTCATTTTAGTCTAGCTCGCATCGCGTCATCAACTACTTCTATGTTCGAGTTTCTGTAATATATATATATATATTCACTGAAAAATGGTGATTCATATATGTATGAGTACAATATTGCTCATTCTTCCTTCTAAACATTTGCCAATATATTTCTTATTACAATCGATGTTATGAAATTTTGATGTAAGTAGATTTTAAAATAGAACAGGGAAAAGAATTTAGCATTATAATACAATTATTAATTTCAATGGAAAATTTCTAACTTTGATTATTTAAATAATTAAATAGGTACGAATTTTTAAATAAATTCTCATTTAACAAATCATATCATAATAAATGCATAATGTTTCTATTAACATTTGGTATATTTAGCAACCATATGTTTATATAAAAGAAAATAAAAAGTAAATACAGAAAAATTAAAATGTAATAGATAATATAAATAAAATGTGTTGACATGTAATATTCCTAAATCAATATTTCTTTTAAAAGAATATAAATATCTGTAATAACAATAAGTTTTTTATTATTGTTTATATATAAAATAGTAAATTATTTCTATCGGATGAAGATAACTTGCTTAATTTTTGTAAAATTTAAAAATATATATACTGGGTATAATTGAAATTTAAATAATTTGTTCGTTTACTTTATTCATAAATTTGCAGATTTCAAAAATAAAAAAAAAAGGGAATTTTAACAACCGCCAACACAAAATTAATTCAACATATTTATTTTTCAGAATTTGCATTAGAAATAAATTAAAAGTATATTTGGTAATATTTGACGAATAATTGAATTTTAATGATAAATTAAAGAAATTAAATTATTATCAAATGTTAAACATGCACCGATAGATAACTTTAAGGACATATGATTAATTTACTGTTTCATATTTAAAAAAGTAGCCAACTATTTAGAAAAATACAAATTCCACGGTTTTTCCAAAATATTTTGGTAGTACTTATGAGCAGTCTCTAAATGAACAAATTAATCATTTCGATATTTGTTAAGAAGTATTAATAGTTAAATTTCAATTAAATTCCAATTGACTACAAAACTATTAATATTAAAGCATATAATTTACTATTTTATATTATCTAGTTGCTTTTTTGACCAGTTTTTGCAAACTTTCAAAAACAAAAAAAAATTCATATTTTACTCTGATGAAAAAATAAGAGAATCTATAGAAACATACACATTGACCATATAATAATATGTGAGAAACTAAATACAAAGAAAATAAAATACGTAGTCCTATTTAATAAGCTTAATTTTCATATTCGGAAAGAATTCATTTCATAGAATTATTACTTAAGCATAAGAGTATATTTTATTTTTTTATTCCGAGAAAAATATGTGTTAGGAAACCATACGACAAAACATAAACTGAGTTAAAAAGTCTTTCTCAAGCACAATTTGAAAACATTCTGACCCAACCTTCACCATTCATTATCCTCAATCTCTAATAATGTAATAAATCCGATGAACTCTATTCCCGACTATCAACAAGAGCAGCAATATCTCATTATTGATATTTGCGGTGGATGAATGTATCCGCAGACAACTCACCTCCACTGGCTGCCCAGAGCAGGGGTGGTCGACCGTCACGGTCAGTGACAGCCACATCCACGCCCCTGGAGAGTAACTTTTTGAGCACCAAAAGACCCACCCTCACATCGTTGCCCATCTCGCTGTTGGGTCCACACATCTGGGCGGCGTAGTGCACGGGGTAAGCTCCGTGGATGTCTGGAGTGGAAGGATCGCCCCCGGCGTTGATGAGGAGGTCTAGACACTCCAAGTCACCACTCACTGAGGAAGGAAATTTTATTAATAACAGTTTCTGAATCATTTTGTTACTTACCAGTTGATGGAAACATCATGAGCTACGTAGTTCATTTATTGTCAAATAATGTGACTGAAATTCTGAACATTTTATCAGATAAAAGGATTTCCAACTTTAATACATGCTTGTATAATTAAGTTTAGAGGGGGAAGCACTTTAGAAACATTTAACTTTCATTTCATGGAATTAGTTCATATTCACTAGTTTAGTTTAGTTTTTTTATTAACGTCGCACTAGAAGCAACACGAGAGCTATTGGCGACCGACATCGTAATTTTGAACCACGGTCAAGTGACGAGGACGACACCTGAGATGGCACCTCCCTCTCCTAATATCCACACCACACCAACGGGAGGACTTTGGGCCCCGAACAGCCCCGGCTAAACGGCGGGTCTTTGGTGGCCAAGGATCGAACCCGCGACTAAACGAAAACTTCCAGCCGCGAGTCCACGACCTTGACCACTAGGCTACCGCGGCCCTCATATTTACTAGAAGTTGATCGTATCTTACTGTAGCATGGGCTATTCGTGAAATTTTTCTTAGCTGACATCTAGGATTTCTTTCTGACTTTATATTTAAGTTTCCACCTTCTTTCCCCTCAAATGGAACGAGGTTATGCAAATTAAGTAACCTTCAGAAGTGGAGTGAATAGATTTATCAAATAGTATAAAAGTGACAGAGAATTAAAATAAGGTTACGGTAATAGGAAGAGTGTTCAAGTGAAGTCGCGGGAGTTACTTGCGTGTCTTCGTGATTACTTGAGACTAGGAACAGACGTTATCAGATCTGTTTTTAGTGGAAGGCTTTACTCGCATCGTATTCCACTAAGCGTATTCTTTAATATATTATAGAAGTTGTTATTATTCGGGGCAAGAAACTTGGAACTGTT
This sequence comes from Nephila pilipes, assembly GCA_019974015.1. Classification (NCBI taxonomy): domain Eukaryota; kingdom Metazoa; phylum Arthropoda; class Arachnida; order Araneae; family Nephilidae; genus Nephila; species Nephila pilipes. Next base: position 585,548 of record BMAW01041679.1, on the reverse strand, counting down.
TAAGCTCCTTATCAAAGAATAAATAAACTCTTTCTTGAAACATTATTGACTATTTTAGTTACTTTATTTGTGTTTAATTTGTAATTTAGATCTATGGTTAGAGTAAAATTTAAGATGACAATCTAGTCATGTAATAAGATTACGTCATATTATAATGAGAGAATCGGTAAATTTTGAAATTGATTTTCAAAAGGGTGAAAGATGTCAGTTTGAAAGTTGTACATGAATGCAATAATGTTAATATAAATTATTTTTGAATCATTATAAAGTTATTGAATTTACAATATACATGTTCTAAAACGGACTTTTCCGACGCATTCTCTTTTAAACCAAAGCTAACTCCTCTCTCTATTCGCCTTAAAACGAATTCTAAACAAATATTTTACCCCTTTGTATTCTTATTAAATTATTCCAATTAATATTAACAAATTTTGAGAGAGAAAAATAAAGGCATCAAAAGTTTTAAATTGCAACATTTTAAAAAGCATAATAACAGAATAAAAATACGAGGGTGGGTGAAAAATATCTATTTTTGACAACAGTTGGTGTTACGAAGTCAAGCTGACGATTAAGTTACTAACATTGCGCTCTGTAATATATGCGACAAAACAAATGTGATACTGATTTATGACTTAATTTTCATATGGCAGCCATCTCCTGCCGAATCATTATTTGATGGTTGCTGCATCTAGTTGACACTGTTGGTGAGACCCAAATACCCCCCCCCTAACTAAACAGAAGAAACTAAGCAACAAACGGAAAAAATGGGTTGCTTTTAGTGAATCTGCTTCAAAGAATGCGAAGACGATCCCATCAGCTGGAAAAGTTATGGCGAATTTTTAGAAGGGAGTTGCGAATGGCATCATTCTCCTGGATTTCATTAGAAAAAGGATCACAGAACAATGTAACAGTGAATTAGTCCTTTCTATTTCTCATTCTTCGAAGTAATGTGTAAAAGTACACAGTATAAGCTTACTTAAAGTCCAATTAATTCATAGCAATGTAGAATATTAATAATTTAAAACTATTGTTCCAAAAATGATATAATACGTAAATGAAACTTTTTATTTCCTGTTTATTAGTTTCTTTGGGAAGAAGCAATCAATCATTATTGACATAATTAAATAATTTTAAATGCATCATATGAGATGAAAATGCACACTCTAATTATTTTATTCTAAATTATATTCGTTAAATTGTGTATGGTATATTAACAGAGACAAGTTATAAAAAAATTCTTCTAATCGAAGTTTTTCCAAAACATTTAATCTGAACGATGAGGACGCATAACACATTAAAATCTCTTTTCAAACACAAAATTTCATCCGATTTCTTAAAAGAATTCCTACAGATCTCTAAGATACACACTAAACTTTGAACGGGAAGTGCCTTTTGTAGTTTTGAAGAAAGCAGAAAGGTAATATTCTCACCTGTTGCCCAGTGAACACACGAATGTTTCTCACTATCTACTGCTCTTGAATCAGCTCCTTTAGTCAGTAAATATTTTACCATAGACTGGTTACCACTGATGACTGCAAGGTGCAGGGGAGTGTATCCTTCATCGTCAGCAACGTTGAGCAAAGAAGGGGCGGCTGCGAGGACACGGCTGGCACAATCCACATCGACATTCTCTGCGCAGTAGTGGAGCGCAGTCTTACCGGTGCGATCTCGCTGTAACGCGGCTCCAGGCTGCATCAAATCAGAAATCAGTTTAATTAAATTTTCAGTTTTAAAAAAATTGGGTTTAAATTTTAACTGTGACTTTGTACCAATGTGTTAATGGTTTGCATTCAGAACCGAGTATACAGTTCAAAATTAATAATTCGAGATAAAAACCAACGTTTTTAAAAACAACGTTTTTATATAGTGGCAAAGTTTATTAAGAAAAATTATTGAAATATTAGTAAAAACTGGTCGCAAATATCTAAATATTGCATTGTTAGGCAAGTAAGAACGGTTCCCGAAAGTTCAGAGCTCTAGCTTGATGGGAAGTTGGTTAATTTAACGATAGAAAATTGGATGACACACTGATACACACACACAGAAAAACACACCAAGTGAAATACATAAAAACGTTAAAAGTAACTAAAATTAATTAATTCATCCGGTAAATTAAATGGTTGGAATGCAGTTTAACCCAATCACTCTTGGCGACAAGAATTATTTGGCAATATTTTGCCAAATGTGGCTACCCTGGTCCGTTTTACGGACTTAACGTTCAGCCAAACAAAAAAATCGCCAATTTTGGTGCCAATTTTTGAAATCGCGCCAAGTGGTTGGGATAAACTGCATTATTGAAGAAAATACTAGCTAAAACTTGTCGCAAATGTCTAAATATCGCATTGTTAGGCGAGTGAGAACAATTCCCAAGGTTTCAGAACTCTAGATTGATGGGAAGTTGGTTAAATTAACGATCGAAAATTTGATGACACACACACACACACACACACACCAAGTGAAATTCAGAAAAACGTTTTAAAAAGGAAAACATTTTTAGACTCATACTGAAATATTCCTCATTTAAAAAAAATGTTACAGTGATTATTTTTTTTTTTTACAGAACGGTAACTTCACTGGCATAGATATATAAAAGTAAAATACAAGGAAGCCCTTTGAGCAATTTTAACTGTGACAATTGTAATTTAGCCCAACATTCCCTAAGAACAATGAATAAATTCTGGAAAGCCTTCAATATAAGCTTTAAGCTCAAATTACATGCATACGATGCAACAGTAGTATCGGTCCTTCTTTAAATTGAGACTTGGGAACTTTCTCAATCACAGGAACACAAATGAAATGCTGTTCAAATTACGTGCCTCAGAAAGATTTTTAAAATATACTGGCCAGAAAAAATTTCAAAATTTGAATCATGCAACAAAATATCTACCAAACCTCTTTTCGCCACAATTGAAAAATGATGTTGGGCATGGATTGAACGTGTACTTAGAATGCCATCAAAAGATAACACGAAAATTGCGCTGATATGAGCTCTATGTTAAAAGAGACGGAGATGAAGACCAAGGGTCACATATGGCCCTTGAAGAGAGGAATTCATTTGGATGTCCGAGTTAGGAAAGTGCCCTGGAATTAGCGTTGGATCGGATGAATGGCGTGCAGCTATTGTGGCTTCATGCACCAGGTGTGACGAGAATTAATGATGATGATACAAATTACTGTGATTTAAGGAATTTTCAATACAATTTCGTAATTAAAGCCTATGAGATGAATCATAACGTCTCAAAAAACCCAAGAAAGGCTGATATTTTCATTTTTACAATATACTGTGAATGTAAGAATTCCAGAAAAACCCAACGGTAACTGTGGGGTTATTTGGATGAATGTAATCAACATAGATTGGGGGAAATAATTGCTCACGCCAAGTGTGAAACACAAATCACTGATGAAGTGCAAAAACTACGAGAACGATTCCTTTCGAGAAGTGGCTTTAGAAACCTACTTACATATCTATAATACATGTAAAAATTACTGAGTTATTCATTTCATCCAGGTTTAGATACGCCGCCATTGGATCCTAATTGACAGGGGCACAAAAGGGTAATTTATAGCGGCGCGATTGAAAATACATTCTATATATATATATAAAAAAAAAACTACGTACCATGAAGGAGTTGTCCGATTGCGATACAAATTGTTAAATAAGCAGAACATACACGAAAAAACAAATCATTAAAATTTCTTAACAATTGACTGATTTATTTCAGAGTTTGGCGGTTACAAAGAGAAGAAGTCAATAAGGCGCTGTTCCACCTTCGGCCAGGATGCAAGCTGTCACTCGGAGTGGCATATATGGATAAATTTCCCTGGTGGTGTCCTGTAGAATTTCATGCCAAATTGTTTCCAGATGTTGGGCTAAATCGTCAACATTCCTGGATGGTTGCAATCGCCTTCCCATAACATCCCAAATGTGCTCTATGGGAGAGAGATCAGGCGACTTAGCTGGCCAAGGAAGTGTAGAGAAAGCTTGCAGATAATTCATGTGAACACATGCCGTGTGTGACCGGGCATTATCTTGTAGAAAAGTGCGTCCTGTGTGTCTTAAAAGGAACGGTAATACAATCGGTTGTAGAATGTCGTCTACTTACCACTGTGCTGTTAGTGTGTCAGAAATGACTCCCAAAAGGGTCCGACTATCAAAGGAGATGGCACCCAAGACCATAACATGGTATTGTGGACCTGAGTGGCGTACGATATTAAAGGCAGGATCCCCACGCTGCTCTGGACGTTTCCAGATACGTCTTCGGCTGTCGTCAGAACCCAGTTTGGAACGTGACAAGTTAAGACTATAATTCCCCAGTCAGCACAGTTCCAAGTTGATTGAGCTCTACACCACTGTAATAAAACTTGACGGTGTACAGGCGTGATAGGTCAGCGGCGTAACGTACGGAGCTTGTATAAATTCCGCTCTTTCAGTCTTGTGTTGCGGGTCATGTTGGATATATGTGTGCAGGCCACATGGTGGATAGTTAATAACAACAAATCCGGTGTTGTGACAGTTGCTCTGACAATCACTCTGTCTTCCTGTTCTGTCATGGTCCTCAATCGACCACTGCCTTTCTGATGCTGATATCTGCCGTTATTGATCCACTCTTGCCAGTATCATCTAATAGCCGCATCGCTTCGACCCAGATGACGAGGGATTGTTCAATTCGTCCAACCAGCTTCTTCCAATCCAATTATACGACCTCTTTCAAACTCTGACATCTATATGTAATGTGCGCGAATCCTTCAGTGAGATATTGTTACAGCTGACGTAAGATATCCGCAGTCGAAATGTACCCGAAATTTTGACCATCCGATTGATAATCGCCCCTTATATACACCTGCTGAATTCGCAGTTTCGAATGCGCTGGAGTTCCCGCTATTCATTCATTGGACATCAAAGTTTAATCATTTGCATGTTTGGTCACAATGTCTTTGCATACGCAGTTTCATTCCAATCGGGTAACTCATTCTTGGCGCGTCAATTCTTTTGCTATAGAGTGTATTTTAAACCAATGGAACGATTCAAAACCGAAGAAATTAATACAAAATCTTCTATTCAGCGAAATGAAATTATCAATTATGGAATGAATGGTACTGAGCTTAATTCGATGGCTATCTACGGAATACATGAAACTTTCAGAAGTATCTCTGGTTGGGTGAAATTTATGGTAAGATACTTTCGTTCACTTGTTGCCTTCATTTTAAATCGATTGAACCTCCTTTTAATTACAAGACAGTATGTAACTATGCGCATTTGAAAAGGCTGTATCACAGTTAGTGAAAAACTCATCTGAGTTTGAGATTTTCCATTTCCATTCGAATAACGTGTTTCACATATAGTAATTTAATTCAACATTCTATGAAACACGGAAGTCCTAAATATCAAAATAAAAGTTATTATTTATTGACCTATGCTTCAGCTCGGGTGTTCTTTAGGACAGAGAACCTGAAATTCTATGATCTCAAGCAGTCTCCAGGCTATGAACTGCGAACTTCTAAATGAAGTAAAATAATGTAAATAAGGGTCTCGATTTCTATGAAATATTTGTTTTTGTTTCAAATTTAAAGCATCGTTTGATTGTCACAATTAAAAGCTTCAATAATCTACAACACTATGGTCTGACAAAAACTACAAAGTACAGAAATTCAAAATTTTTGTTATCGTTTTAATATAAGTTAGAAATTATATTAACTCCCCCCTCCCACTTGACTAGTATTTCTGCCATTTAAATGCTAATTTTAAAAAATCGAATAATTGTAAAAACATTAACTGGAATTTTGAAAGTAACACCTCAAGCATGCCTGTCTCAAGTTAGGCGAATATGCTTTTATTAAATTACACAAAAGAAAATGAGGTCCCAAATGTATTAAAAATAAGTAATCTTAACTAATTTTTAAAAAGTTCCTCCCTCGTGTGATGGTTTTTTTAAGCAATATTATTATTTTTACAAACTTTCGGAATTCAAGCTCTGTCATATTTCTACAGAAAATAGAGCCTACGGAGGATAGCAAAATTGTGTGCTAATTCTTCTCGTAACTATGAAGGGTTTTTCAGATTACTCACCTGTCTTTCGAGGATGCTACGAACGTCTTCTTTAGCCTCCTGCTGGCATGCGAGCATCAATGAAGTGTGACTCGGGGAAAGAGATCGCTGATGTATGCTCCTATTGGTTCGCCTCAATTCCATGGACGGAGCGAATCAGCTCCGCCCTCCCGCCAGCATCGCGCTAGCAAGGCATCCAGCTGGAAAGATAAACATGCGATTAGTTCATCGAAAAAACACTTTAAACAGTGAAATGGACTCAGATAATATAAGTAAGGTTTTCATTATGAGACATGTTTCTTAAATTTCTTTTTTATTCAAGTGATATGATTTATTCGATGTATATTGCTCAGGAATTTTATAGAAGACATGCTATTAGTAAAAAGATAAATTTTTCTATTCCTATTCACATGCAAAGTTTTACTTTTGTAAAAAAAAAATAATAATTAAAAATTAAAAATAATAAAAAAAATCGCATTGCAAAGTTTTACTTTTAAACATGAAAATACTTTGTTGCTGCTTTGCTAATTCTCATTTAACACATTTTAAAAATAGTAATTCCTTATAAGATATCAAATCAATGAAACAAAATTTATTACATGCTATGTATTTATAAATCTTTTCATTTTTACATATATATCATATATGGTTGTTCCACATCAAATAAATATGAAAACTATACGATTCAATATCTCTGCATTCTAAAATTATACTTAATACATAAAAAAGGCCATTAACAGTTTTTTCAATGAAAAGAAAATTAGCAGTTGGATGAAAAATGGAATTTATGCTAATTTATTTCACGCTATCATTTGAATTGCAATACACTATTTTCAACACTATCAAAAGAAATACTACAATTCCCCATTTTAATAATGTTTTAAATTACCACTTCTTAAAACATAATATAAGTTTCACACACAAACACAATTACCTTTTATATCACTTCTTAAAACATAATATATAGAATATTTCACTCAATTTACTTAGCAAATAAATGGAATAAGATAGTCCATCAAAATAGTTTCAATAATCGAAACAAAAAAATAGTTTTATAATCAATTTATTTTTAAATAATTATTGTTACCAGAAGACAGGTTTTGATATTTGAATATCCATAACTTTTTATAAATGATGCATCATTGACCTTTAAAATAATATCCAGTTGGAAGAGATATTTTTCCGTTGAATTGCTCAAAATTGAAAGATCTGAAATGCATGCAATGACACTGAAAAAGCATTTAACATAAAATATATTTGAATAAAATATTAATATGGTCTGCATTTTCACTTCTAAATTATTAAGCTTCATTCTGTATGTATGGCAATAATTTTATATTTTTAGTGAGCAAAATGAATTTCCATGACTAAATATATATGGTATGATAAATATAAGGGTGAGGGTAATTTTTCTTGTTTGACTTGAAAGTAAAAGAGACTTTACAAAAGATTAATAGTATTTATTTAAGTTGGCAGAATGGCCGGTCCCTTGACCCAGTTTAATCAAAAAATAATATAAAAAGCTAAACGAGTCTCTTTTTAGACTCTTTAGCGTCTAGACATGTTTCACAGATCCATCAGGGTCATTTTTCTTTGTTTTGTATACCCATTAGAGGAGCCTAAGCACGTAAGAAATAAAATCAACACTATTTTTAAGGAACCTGTGTTTTGAATTTTAACGTACTGCGACAATTAAGGGCCTTATTTTTTTTCCATATTTCATAACATTTTTTTTTCAATGAAAATTATGATTTTGAGGTTTTTTTTAAGTGTCATAAATGTGTTGAAATAAAAGTTGTTCCCATTTTAATTATATGCTGAATTAAGGCTCCCCTCTACCGACCATTTTGATTTTGTGATCTTGTTGTTAATCCTATGGAATTACTGCTTCCGTCCTCAAATCTTGATTATTTTATCTAATTGATTAGAAGAAAAGGGTGAATAAAAAAAAGCAGAAAATAATGAAAGTTTCTGCAGAATTACATTTTCCTTTTATGGCAATTTTAATTTTTTATTTGTGAGTTTTCCGGTCTTTAAAATATTTTGAAAAATCGGAAAAAAATATATTCCGTAGAAACCTTAATTATTTTTTGTTGTTTCGCATACTCTTTGTTGCATTTGAATAGATAAAATAGGCTAGATATTTGGGCACGGAAGCAGAAAATTCACAGCATTAACATTGCGTTCACTAAATCAGAACAGCAGGTAGACGGAACCCTTAAGATGTCAGTAGCGTCCAATATATTGAAATAATTTTAATTCCTTAGAAAAGCAGTAACACAGGTGAAAAATATTAAAAATTGCTTTTTCTGAATTGCAGGTTTTTCCTCCAAATAATTTTTATATATTTTTATGAATTTCCAAAAACTAAAATTTTATTTCGTTTTACGTAAAAATTCGAATTTATTTTTTAAAATATAGCTTAATTGTTCTAAGTCACTTTTTTTCTATACAAGGTAAGTATTAACCTATTTAAAATAACTGCACAGCAGCTTCTTTAACAATTAACACATAATATCGCTATTAAAGCAGTGTTTAAAGCAACAATTGACAATAATTGAAAGAAACATTGACACAACAGCTTCTTTAAGAATTAGCACATAACATGCCTTGATATTAAAGCAGTGTTTGAAGCAACAATTGATAATAAATCAAAGTTCACAGGCCACTAAATTCGCAATTTTGAATTCCGCAAACCACAGCATGTACTTTACAAAAAGGTAAAAATACTGCTCACATAAAAGTTTCTCTTTATTAAATGAAATTTATAGTAGCAAAACTATTAAAACAAAACATTCATTCATATTTGGATGTACTAAAAACTCATAACCGATTTTTTAAGAAAACTCAAAGGCAGCACATCTAAAATTCGGAAAAAATTTATTGAATTACATAAATGCTACAACTCTTATCCATCTTTCACGTAATTTTATAAGTCCATCATTTCAGAAGTTTTCTCAAGTTTTCTTGTGAAACACTTTTCTGTATGATCTTTTGTATGGATTAACGAGTTAAAGGTTTTTCCATAAAGGTTCCGTTCACAGGCTATTTTAATTTTCGTGAACGTAATGTTAATTCTATGGAATTTTTACAACCAATCTGAAATCTAGACTATTTTATCTGTTTGAATGTAAAAATAGCACCTGAAAGAACAAAAAATAATGATAGTTTCTACGTAACTAAATTTTCTCCTTGACTTTAAAAAATATTTTAGAATATTTTTCACATATCGGTAAACCACAAAGGAAAAAATGGTTTTGAAAATCGAAAAATGTGATTCTGCAAAAACCTTCCTTATTTTTTCGCTTTCGGATGCATTTTTTTTTTTTTTTTTTTTTTTTTTTTTTTTGCATTGAAGTAGATAAAATAGTAAGAATTTGAAGACGGTTGTAGAAATTCCATAGAGTTAACATAATGTTCACGAAATCAAAATGGTCAGTAGATGACAGTCTTAGGGGAACTTCTTTAAAATCTAAGTAGGTAATTATATTTTAGAGAGCAATGTCTAGTAAATGCGACGGGTAAATTAGAATATCGTAACCAATTTCCGACATTTTTTGACAAGTAATTAGACACTGAAAATCATACATTATCTTGATGAGTGATTGATTGGTTTTATAAACGTTACACTAGAAGCAAAACGAGGGCTATCGGCAGAATGCCCAAGGTGACAGAGCTCACCCAAGGAATTTGAGCTACTAACTGGCCTTCGGGAGGCAATAACCCCCGCACTGAGCACTTGTTGACAAAAGAACATAAGATATTACATAATTTCGAAAGTAAAAGTAAATAAAGCTTACAATGTATTTACAGAGCAGAAAATGTAAATGACAGGAATAAAAAAAATAACTGTAGGAATTTTTTTTTTTTTTTGGCAGAAGTAAGATGCATAATAGGCTAAATAACACAATACAAAAAGCATCCACAAACTCGTGATTAAAAAATGTATTGGTCAAAAATATGTATATATATTCAAGGTATACAATAAACTTCTCAATAAGGAAAATTGAAATATTAAGAAACGTAACAAAAAAATTGAAACAATTTAGAAATTTGTTGGGTAACTTTACGAGTCGTAAGAATACAGGATTTAAGCTTGAAATGCAAGTAAGGATTTTCACTCACGGACTTCTCAGCCAAATAAGTTTCGCTTCAACACAATAAGACAATTTAAATAAAGATCCCTTGTAAAAGGACAAGTGGAAAAAAAAGTGATCAATATCTTCAACAGAGCCATAGGAACATAAATTTGTATTTTTAAATTAAAACGATTGAAATAACAGACGAAAGGATCATGACCAATTAAGAAGCGAGTGGTAAAACCAAAATTGGTATAAAAAACTTAGATTTGTTCTCGGAATACAAGACCAATAAGGATATTGGTGACGGATCTTGTAATTCTGAAGCTCGGTTAAGTGACGTGGGCAAGACCTGAGCTGGCATCTCCCTCTCCTAACTTCCACACCACGTCAAGCATTACTTTGATGAAACCCGACGCTATCATTCAGATTCGCTAGTTTTAAATGTTTTTGAAAAATCGCTTTTTTCAACTCTTCTAATTTCAAGCAACATTTTTCCAAATTTATCGTCTTGTGTTTTTTATTGACTCTTATAATAAAGGATTCCTTTTAAACATAGATCAGGACTTTTTGTACGACTTTTGATCATCTTTACACCCAGTAAATAATTTCAATATACGGCTCTCACACAGCTATAGTACCTCTCCTGTAAATAGAATAAATCTTTTTTTTTCCTACAAGCACGAACTCTCTCTTTTTGCTTTTCCGATAAAAAAAAATCAAATACCTATAAATCATTACATTTTTTTCCACATTCAAAAAAATATAAAACTGATTCAAATTCATGTGCCTCAATCAAACATTCTTTCTAAAGATTCTTGAAATATCACATTTTACAACATATACACGTGTCGATTGTACAGATCTATTTTAATGTCACGCATCGAAAATCGGCACGAACATTCCATGCAACTTAATACATGCGTGAAATACATTTACGAATTTTTAGTAGCAATGACGCCACATCAACACAAGAAGTCGACATTGTTGCCAACTTCTGAATTTCAAATTACCTTACTCACTTCCGTTCGTATCCTTAATCACCAGAGGAATTTGTAAGGATTCGTTAATCGTGTCGTCGGTTGGTCGAATAAAGCCTGACAACAAAAACGACCTTAAACGAAATTAGCAATAAATAATGTTGTTGAGTAATTGCTATTCATTTATTCTGCGTTAATATCGCTAGAACAAATCTGAATATAATTATAGAATATAATAACATACAAAAACTCATGATAATGCCCAATTTTTTTCCTCAGGCATCCAAAAAATTTCACAGAGCACCAGTAATCTAGGAACAAAAATAATTAATGAGCGAACATGTGAGTGATGATGCAGTTTGAGGGTGCAAGAGCCAGATACCTATGTTACGCCGAACAATATGTAACAGTAATCCAGATGTTTGAAAAAATTGAAAAGAGATTTAAAAAAAATTGATTGACAAGAAGGGGGGTTGAAAAAAGGAAGCTTGCTGGGGTATCTTATGGGTGCGTCACCCATGTTTCCCACGAGAAAGAAAACAGATCACTAAGGTGCCGTAGATGAGTAATGCCTTAAAAATACTTACCTGAAAAGGGTAAGTCCCTGAGAACAAAAAATGATTATTAATTCTCGATTCAAAGCGAAAACGGATGAGAAAGTGCGAGTGTGAGGATTTTAAATAGGTGTTAAACCGTTATAAAAATGTCTCATGTATTTTAACTGAACAGATTTCTCCTATGGGACTTAAAATCTTTCTAAACCTCTGAATTGTTTTGGATTAGCATTCACTAAAAACAAAACTCATATTCATTATAATAAAAGTAGTATTTGCTTAAAAATTGTATACATATTGATGAAATCGAAACATTTGGTAGAATTGTGCATCTAGATTATTCCATTTAGCAACGAAAAAAATTATGTAGTCCGCTCATTTAATGTCTAACAATTTTCCAAATTGAATGGGGGGAATGTTTAACAAAACTAATATAATTCTTCCGGACAGTTGGGTGCAAAGCCCTGACAAACAAATCAATACAAAAGCGGTTGCGTGTTTCCAAAATATTCTGTCTATATTAAAATGACCTATTTTAAGACATCAGGCTCTTTACGTGCTGGCAGATCGATTCGATAAATATGTTGTAAGTGCGCTTGAGGAAGTACAATATGCCATGATGTGGACAAACATAAGAGCATATCTTAATTGGTGTGCACATGCAAAAGTAATCAATTATAAAGAAATAAAAAACAGCAGGTTGTTGCCATTTGATAATCAATGCTGTACTACTTTCGTTTTTTGCACGCTATTGAATGACGTAAAATATTCTTCGGTCTGAGCAAGTTCATTTTAATACCTAAATTTAAAGGAGCAAAATAAATTTCAAAAAAAGTGTATAAAGATGTGAGTGATTTTTTCTACTTAGATTTTAATGTTCTAATAACAATAAAATAAGGAGTTTTTGAAAGCAATAATATTATTTCCGCACTTACTCGTACTTAATTTAATAATATTGATTATTAGTGAGAAATTTTTTTTAAATAAACAAAAAAATGGCTATTATGTTTGTCACCTGTAAGATTTAAATTTTTTTCAGTTTTGGAGGAATATATAATCTAAAATTCTAACAATACATCTTTCTTCGACAGTAAGTTCCCTTCCCTCTCCGAGCTCAATTTGAATTTCCCTAACAGACTTGGAAAATATGTCTCTTTAAATATTCTTTATTGATTCATATTCAACCCATGATACTTTAAACATCGGTTCCATGGATTCTTAAAAATTTCCCTGGCTATAGGAGGGACGTACTGTTGGAGAGTTACACATAGTTTAAACTATGCAACACAACAGAGACAAATGCTTGAAAACGACAAAATGTAAGATTCGTTGTGAGAAATTATAATTTTAGCGGATGTATAAAGGCTTAGGTATATAATAATCAAACATAAGCCCTCGGTATAGATTATTGTGTTTCAAAATTTGGAGTTAAGCGTTACAAATTAATTTTGAGTTTTCAAAATTTAAGGCACCTGCACCAGTAATGTACTCCTGTCAGAGCCGCTATCTATACAAGTGCTGTGTAACTTGATTGTGTTGTTAATCTGTCCAAGTTTAGCTACTTGTGTTCGTCTTGTCCTGAATATTTCTGAATTAAATAAATGCCATTTTCCTTTTCCCTCTTAGTTGGACGGATTTTTTTGTATACAAGAATTTTTGTAACACTGTCGTCTTATTAAATACCTGTCTAATGGAAATAATAAATAATTACATCTTATTTTCACCCGTAGATACTGCATCAACAAATTGATAATACAATCTAATCAGACCATATGACCTGATTAGATTGTGTCATCAATTTATCTTCCGAGTTGAAATGATTTTTTGTACACTGAATTCAAATAAAATGTTGAATTCAAATCGAGGATCCCTGGAAATATTCTAGAACTTTTGATTGAAGGGAATGTTCTGGGTTTTTAAATTTAGAATGAGATCTCGTAATGTACAGGTATTACTTCCTTCTCCTGCCATTATTAATTAATTAGAAAGTCTCTGATCAACACAGCCCTTAAAGCATGCTTGTTTAAAGTGCGGCCCAAAAGCAAATTATGAAAATATTTAAATTTATGCATTCAGTTGAAAAGTCTTTAAAAAGTAATTGCACTAATTTTAATTTTTTTTTTTTTCGTTAGCCATGGACGAAAACACTGATACGGCACAATTGGCAATTTTTATTAGACGAATCTATGATCATTATAATATCACGGAAGAAATGGTTGCTTTAGTATCATTAAAAGACACAACCAAGTCTGTAGATTTATTCCATTAAAAGGTTTTCCTTTTCTATGAAAAATTTATCAGCTTTCATAACAAATGGAGCCCCTGCCATGGTTGGTAAAAATGGGAGACTCGTTAAAATGGTTAATAATGAAGCCATCGCTGCCGGCAATACGATCTTGATTGCATATCATTGTAATATACATCAGGGTAATTTATGTGAAAAAGTTTAGAAATGGAAAGTGTATTAAGTGTTGTTATAAAAACCATTAGCTTTATAAGAGCAAAAGGACTTAATCATAGACAATCTGAAGAGTTTCTTAAGGTAATGGGCTCTGAATTTGCAGATGTTATTTATTATACAGAACTAAGATGGTTCAGTAAAGGGAAAATGCTCAAAAGATTTTACGATTTGAGAACTGAGATAAAAATATTTATGGAAACAAAAGGGAAACCTGTGAATGAATTTGATGACGAAGATTGGATTTTAGATTTAGCTCTTTTAGTAGACTTAACAGAACATTTAAATGATTTAAATTTGAGGCTTCAGGGAAAAAATCAATTTATTAATAATATGTTCTAAACAATTACAGCGTTTGAAAGAAAATTGAAATTTCGGCTTAATCAAATAAAAGTTAGATTTGACACATTTCAGTACTTTGGCTGCACATAAACCTGTGATTTTCACAAAAAGTGCTGCATTAATTTTTGATTTAATTCAAGGGTTTGAATATAGATTTCAAAATTTTTGAAAAAATGAAGAGAATTCAACATATTTTCTTCCTTATTTTCTCTATAAATAAATAAATTGCCTTCAAATCTTCAAATGGAATGCATTGAACTGCAAAGTGACATTCAACTGAAAGAAAAATTTGGGAATGTTTCTTTATTGGAGCTTTATAAAGATTACCTACCCTGCGATAAATATCCTATTTTCCACAATCATGCTTTATTAATGTCTTCAGCTTTTCGCAGTACTTATATTTGTTAACAATTATTTTCAAGACTGACAAATATCTTGAAAATGCAGTAAGAATTGCTACCTCGTCTATTGAACCTGATATTGATATGCTTATTCAACAAAAGCAAATTCATCCATCTCATTAATTCGAATTTTTTTCGTCTTTATGAATTCCAAACTAAATGAAACGAAACTTTTACAAATTTAAAATAAATACGTATTTATACATATCTAATTCAAATTTTAAAAAATTATAATAAAAAGAAGTATCAAAGTAATGAAAACACAAGATAAATATTTAATCATGCATGTGGATTTCCTTCCTACATACGTCTCAGCTTAACGCTTAATGTTATTACTAATTTCTTATCTCTACTAAAACAATCTTGCTCAAGTTCTTAGTAGAGAATTACAAAAGATTTCAAATATTTGACCCTTTGTATATTTTTTCTGTGTTCACTCCTAGAGCTCCTTACTGAACGAAGGCAATACATAAATATCCCACATTGATAAATTCAGTTCACTATCTCTACTACCAACTTTCATACTAAACACTTTACTGTATAAATATTTATACACATGCATCTCCTCAATTCTGTTCACTAAATTTCAATAATTCAATTATATATGACATAAGTAACGTTTCATTCATTTGGAGAGATTTCTCATTCCAAACAATATCAAATAAAAGTCTCCAAAGACTAACGGAAGGGAAAAGCGCAATATTGCCCCTTTACAAAATCATTGGTCATTCGTGGAAATCTGTACTGGGTTGCATATGTGTTGTGTCAGTTGATAACGCTTTTTGATCTCTTGCTTCCGTGTATATCATAATGTAACTATTCATAGTCAGGATAAATGAAGAAATGTTTCTGTTTCATCAACATTTTAAATATAATGTAAGCTTCTCGAAGTATTAAATTTGTTCCCGGCTGCATGATTCCAGATCACGACTACATTCGAAAATAGAATGTTTCTTATGTGTAACGTTATACAAAAAAACAACAAGAAAACTATGGTGAAATGGAGGGAAAAAATTGGAAAAAGATAATACTGTGAAAATTTACAAAAGAAAAATAAAGCTATCTAATAGTGCCACTTGATTAGAGAAGTGGGCTCTGCTTAAACGTCTTATTGATCAAATATTCGCAATCAATAATAGTTCCGTTAAACAAAGGCAAAAGCCTAATACAGCAAAATGAGGAAACAAAGTCAGCAACTTTAGAAATTGGGAAAACAAAAAAAAAACATATATAAATGCAATTTAAATCCAAATCAATGCATAATACAATATTAAAATAACAAACTTTTAAATAGAAAAAAAAATTAT
The DNA here is from genome assembly GCA_019974015.1 of Nephila pilipes. Lineage (NCBI taxonomy): Eukaryota > Metazoa > Arthropoda > Arachnida > Araneae > Nephilidae > Nephila > Nephila pilipes. Next base: position 569,381 of record BMAW01041679.1, on the reverse strand, counting down.
TATAGTTACGAAATAAAACTAGAATGTAACTCACTCAACTTTAAGATTTTAACTTAAGAACATTTTTAAGTCATTCAAAAATTAGACTTATAATTGCCTCTGATACTTAAGCCATTAAGCAAAATTATAGTACCTTCCTGCATGAATATGAATTATAATTATTAAAAAATATCTTAAAATCTGAAAGTTAGAAAGATATTTTTACTAAGATTAAAAATGTTGAATTAAAAAATAAATATAAATATAATACAAATAAGAAGAGAATTGTTCTATCTTATAATTTTAAAAATTGATCTACTTTATAATTTCTATATTTTAAATTTCTTTTTCAAATATTTTGATAATCAGCCTAAACACAAATAAGACATAATTTATTTAAATTATTTTGGAAATTTAAAGGCATATTTTTAATATTTCTAAGTAAAATATTATATAATATACTTCTATAAGTACTTTTAAAAGAAAAGTATTAAATTTCTATCAAACAAAGGAACTTCATTAATTGGGAAAAAGTAATTGTATCTCTTGTCAAAAATATTACTAATAATCCCACTATCAATTTCGAAGTTATTAGATAAAAAAAATTGTTTCATCAGAATTTATATTAATTTTAATCAGATTTAAATAAGAATGATAAAATGAGATAAATCCGAGATAAATTCTAGAATGAATTTAATTTCATCTATATACCTTAACAAAATGAATTTATTATTGTCTATAAAATTTTATTCTTAAAGATGTAAGTAAATATTAGCAATATTTACAAGCGGGGGCACCCAGTCGTTACAAAATTATACAGCATTATCAATTTAGTTCGAAAAGACACGTTGTGGACATTAATGTTAAGAGCAGAACATATATAGTGTAGAACATAGTTCGCGATTTTCTACACTGTGACATGAACGAAAAATCTTAGAAAAGAAAAAGAAAAAAACTAGTTATCCTGACATCTTTATTTTCAATGTTCAAATTTCCCTCTCTGTCAGCTTTAATGTACATCTGGATTTTTATTTGAATTTTACTTTGCATATGTTTTAACATAGCAGTTGACACGTTGGCACAATCATGACACTTTTCGAAATCATCATGTTAGATCATTTGTATCCCGAATGTCTCCACTTGTGATGTCTTGTGTGAAGGCTTGCCGTTATGTTGGAACCATACATTCCGGAGTTGAAACAATGGCAGGTTTTCAACAAAAGCGGGTATTTTGTCCTGCAAAAGTTCACAATATCGTGCGTGCGTTAAGCACAATCTTCTTGACTGAGAATTACTCGCGATAACGTTGTACCCTGATGGTGTGTGTGTGATTGTTTCTCGTCTGAAAGATAATCTTTTCTCTATTCATTCAAACTCATTAAGGTTACAGTTTCGGAAATCACAAACACAGGTGCGCATAAGCTTTCTGGTTTAAGCATTTTTTTCCCACCAGATACTTTTTTGTACTATAACAATGATGCTAGTGCTCACAGTTGCTGACGGCGTACAGTGATACGAATTATCGCACAGTGATACTTTTCCTGGACATGGACGAAAAATTCAAGCAAATTCTTAAAGATCAATGAGTTAATATCATTGTCTTATGGGCTCGTGAGTATAAGAAAGCATAGAGATAAACATTATATATTAACACTACTCGCCGTGATTGCCGCAAATATATCTGAAATCGAGAGCATGAATACTGAATTTTCTTATATAAATTCAATTCTTCACAGTTTAATTATTCCTAAAAGATTCGCTGTTTTCATAGATTTTGTATCTTTTTTTCTTTGCAACTAATGAAGTATATTAGAACTCAGAAAAATATTATTAAAAAATGAGTGGATTTAAAGTAGATTATAATCTTTGAAGATAGTAACTTCTGAGTATTTTTCGTACTTTCGGGGGTTTTACAAAAAGTTCCATGTTGTTCTGAAAAACGGACTTCATAGAAGTTTACCTTAGAGGAATATGTAAAAATTACAACCAATTGCGAGCAAATCGCGTTTAAGGATGACAATATGAGATGAAAAAAGTTTCTTATGTAAAACCCTGATGCAGAGATTTATTTATTTATTTTGTTGAAATAATAGTTAAAAAATTTTCTTATATTAAATTTAATTATTTATAGTTTGCTTTAATTTCATTGTCTGAAAAGAATATCTTTAATCATTCATCGTCTGCTTTAATATTTTATCTGCCTTTATTTTAATATTTGTAAATATCATCAATAACTTCCATAATTTATCTACTTTAATATTTTATCTTCTGCCCTTATTTGAATATATGAAAAAAATATTATCCATAATTTTTAATTATTTATTGACCCTGTAATATTTATCGTTTGCCTTTATTCATTTTGTTGAAAAATTGGCGTCATTTTTTAACTTTAGAATGGTTATTTTAAAAGCTAGTGTGTTCCATAAGACTTCGATCGTTGCGCTTGTATTTTATTTTTTATGATAAAATCAACAATATTTGGGACAAATCGAGAGTTATTTGATTGATTAATACAGCTTAGTAGTCCACAAAATTTTCTAATTCTAAAAAAAGAAGTTTTGCTCAACACGTCTGCTTTGAATTTATCTCGGGATATTATTTAACGTCTTGAAAATAAACTAAAATCATTTTGCACCTATTTGAAAAAAAGTGGATAAATGCTCATTACAACAAAGAATTTTTTCATTGTAAAAATGATGATTGGCTTCATAAAGGCTCTGATTGTCCCGATAAGGAAATTGTTGCTACTCTGAAGTCATTCGGTGAACTTTTTGAAGGCATAGATTTGAAGAATTGAGGGCAAGATGTTCGGGGGAAGAACTATTAATTGTTGCAAAAATGAATTTGAGGAAGGAGGGTCAAAATATCTAGTCTAAAATCATCGCTAATTAAGTACTGAACAATTCAGAAGATTCAGAAGTATTAAAAAAAATGTGCGATATCGGTAAGGAATCTGACGTGATTTCCTCCTCAAGTGAGGGTGCAATTGCCTTAAAAACATCTCTCAATCTGTCCCAATCACAGTACTTTATTTTGAGAAACGCCACTTTGATAAAAATCAAGATAGAAAATCTTTCTATCTTATGAGCTCGGCAAACCAAGAAGAAATGTTATATTGAAGAGCGTGAAGTAACTGATTTGGAAGCAAATATTTCTCTGTAGGCTTTCCTGAACCATACCGCTTCAGAAATTTTGTCTATAATCTCCATGACAGAGGTGTTAAAAAAAAAACTTGAAGCTCATTTTTAAATGGGAATGTGATGAGTCATTATCCAGAGTGTGTACGTACAGTCCTTTTCTTCGAACAATAGCACAAATTTGGATGAACCAGCGTTGTACATGACTACAATAGTTCCAATCAGATTAATTGATCCAGACAACTCATCATTTGTTTGGGAAAACTTAAGATTCTCGTCGATACATTTCTGAACACCTGTGAAATTTTTGTATTGCAAAGAAACTCCGGAAACCAACAAGCAGGAAAAGGAACGAATGGAATCACAGATATTGCGTCGCTAATCCCTACACAAATTAATCAAATAAAGATAGAACACGAACTTTATATAGCCACAACATTTATGGAAAAACCTGAAATGTTGTGACTGATACAAGTTCTTCCAAGCGGTGCTATACTAACAATGATGAATAACCTGAAACAAATTGGTGAAGTAACTCCTATTACTGAACATTACAGGATTAACATTTCTTTTCTCCCAGACAAAATTAAATGTTTCGAGTGTTTGTTACATATTTCTTACAAATTAAATAACTGATCAGAAAAATCAGATTTGAACAAGAACCGTCAGCAATATAGAAAAATTAAAAAATACAAAATCAATTTAAAGATTATTCTGGGCGATATGTTGATCGGGTGAAGCAAGATGCTAAAACATTTAAGGTTGGTAATATGGCATGGATGTTTTTCAAGGATCTCATAGCTACATCAATAAACGCTAGGCTGAATGAAGAAGATTAACCTCTGCATTGTATCCTTCAAAGAAGCATTGTAAGCAATTTCTTCTGATAAGCTGGCCTACCCTACCTCAGAAAATTCGGATCATTTACCCGAAAAACCACTAAGATTTAAGTCAAGCACTACGAGTGATATCTCACGCCACCAACTGAACATAAAGAGTTGATTCATGGTGAAAAAAATAATCGAAAGTTTTATTCTTCCAATTGGGAAATTCTCGGAAGAGGCTCTAAAAGCTCTGAACGAAGTTTTTCGGCAATGCAGAGAGTTCAGAGTTCAACACACTGAGAGCATAGTATTCCTATAAAATAAAAAGACAGAAACTGAACAGTATCTTCTTGTTGCTGAATTTAGTTTAGTTTTTATTAACGTCGCACTAGAAGCAACACGTGGGCTATTGGCGACGGACCTCGTAATTTTGAACCACGGCCAAGTGACGAGGACGACACCAGAGCTGGCACCCCCCTCTCCTAACATCCACACCACTCCAACGGGAGGATTTTGGACCCCGAACAGATTTAACGTGCATCAGCCCCGGCTACACGGAGGGTCTTTGGCGGCCAAGGATTGAACCCGCGACTGAACGAAAACCGCCAGCCGCTAGTCCACGACCTTGACCACTAGGCTACCGCAGCCCCATTTTTATCGTTTGCTTCAATTTTAATTACACTTAGCTTGAATATATTTAATTTAATAATTTATCGTTCCTTTAATTTTAATATCGGAAAGTTTACTATTATCCATTGCTCGATATTTCATCGTTTACTTTAATTCTTACATTTAATTGAGTAGTGTAATAATAATTATTAAAAAAAAGCACACCTTGGGTTGTTAAATATGTTTTTTGCAAAACTTTGCATAGAACTTTTTAATTGTTTTAATTTTGGTTTCCAATAGTTATAATTTTTAACTTTAAACGATTATATCTGAATTATTTTTGTTGTCATTTCTAATATTGTGTTTTATATGCTTTATACATACAACAAATTTTATATTTTGTATTTTAATACTTTTCAATTTCAACGAGCTTTACCTTTTACTACCTGGTATCTGTCACTTTGTTTGCATTGAGTTATTACACATCTTTTTAGTTTCTGAAAGTGTATTAAAGTTAATGTGTGGACTTGCTTTTTTTTAAATTTTATTTATAATATTTTTAGTAAAATTATAGATTCGAAAAATACTATCTTATCTCATCTGTATCAAATAAAATCAACCTATTTAATAAAATTCAGCTATTTATGTCAAGCGTATGTGGTGAATCGAAATGAGGGAGTCAACGAATGATTTTTAAATATTAATACAGATATGAAATTAAATCTAATCAAATTCAATTAATTGGGAAATTTCGCTCCGAATAGCAAAACACCGAAAAAAAATGACCGAAAAATATGTTAATACACCTAAGTAATTATATTTTGTCGATAAGACAAGTACGAGTTTTCAGTACCTGTTAATGTTAGGGACATGGGTAATATTTCATTTGAAACTAAATAAAACTAAATAGATCTATTCTAAGAACTTTAGCTTCTTACGCTTCGTTTCTATCGTGAAACAGATATCATCATTCGATTCAGCACAAAAAATGCGTACATCATCCTCATTAAAATGGTTATGGGGAATAACTGGTTGAAAATACCATGTTTAGTAAATTACCCCTGTCGTCCCACTGTGCGGCGTTGTTTTCGTCAAGTCAGGGTTTCGAGCCCACCGTGTAGAGGGGCTAATACTCATTAAATCTGGTCGAGGTCCCAAAGTCCTCCCATTGTTGTGATGGGGAAGTTTGGAGAGGGAGATGTGGTTGGAAAGCAGTTTAGCCCTATCAGCCTTGACGACAGGAATTATTTGGCGTTATTTTGCCAAATGTGGCTACCTGGTCCGCATCGTGGACTTAAAGTTCAGTCAAAAATTTTTGAAACAGCGCCAATTGGTTGGGCTAAACCGCATTTTCACCGGAGATGTTGGTTCAAGTATTCTCTTCATTTTTTCGAGGCTCAAAATTACGAGGTCCGTCGCAAGTAGCCCCTGTGTAGCTTCTCAGTACGATGTTAGCGATCACAATTACTGCCAATTACCCGAATGTCCTTTACAAAAGAAATTTTTTATAATCTCTAATTGTCTACTTTTATACTGCTACACAATATATTTATTACTCACAGTAATGCTCACTTCCAATCAGATAGCATTTTAATTTCTACTATCATTGGTATTTATCTTATCTATGTCTGAAAATTCGGTTGGAATGCAGTTTAGCGTAACCACTTGGCGACAGGAATTGTTTGGCGATATTTTGCCCATTGTGGCTACCATGCTTTCTCTCCACTGAGGTGGCTTTAGCCGTGGCAACCCTTTCGAATAAGGCTTCAGGCTCCGCCATACAAATCGCCAAATTTAGCGATTTTTCAAATCTCGCCAAGTGGTTACGCTAAACTGCATTTTTACCGAAAATTCTTCTCTCATTGGTATTTATGCTATCTAAGACTGACTGACGATAAAGAATTTTGAAATAAGTATTCATAATAGCACATTTTAAGAAATTAGGTACGAGCTAGGTTTAGTTATTTAATGCAAATTTCTTTTGAACGTGACCAAATTAGAAATCAAATAAACTGGAAAAAAAAGCTGCTAACTTTTTACTTGTCAATCCTACTTTTGATCTGTTTATCAATAATGAATTTTAAAACATCATTGGAAGTTGTGTCAATATATCTGAGACATAACAAAAATATGAAAGTAAGATGGAGGTAATGTCTTAATCTTTGATTAGAATATTCAATTCAATTGTAGTAGCCGTTGACTCGCGACCCGCGTTTTTCGTCGAGTTGTTGCTTCGAGACTTGATCCCACTGAAGACCAGCGTTGTAACCAGGGCTGATACACGTTGTCGGTCGATCTAATTGATTTATCAAGGTTCGAAGTCCTCTCGTAGGTGGGGTATAGAAGTTAGGAGAGGGGTGCCAGTTCAGGTGTCGTCCTCGTTACTCGATCGAAGTTCAAAATTACGAGGTCCATCGCCAATAGCCCTCGTGCTTCTTCTAGTTCAACGTTAATAAACCGACCAACCAATCAATTTATTTGTAAGCTCTACTCTACGTTATAGTGCTACAAGAAATTTTCCAACAAGATATCATAATACCTATTAAATACTTCCATGCAATTCTGTTTTTTAATCGTGTAATTACTTGAAAACTTACTATTCACACGTATGTTTGGTTACTTATTAACATGCACCTTCGGTTCTGTCTGAACTTTCCTGCATTTAAGCATTTTCTATTTCTAATGTTGCGCAAGCCAACTATTGGTTTTTTTTATTTATTAACTTTCCTTATATATATATATATATATATATATATATATATATATAGTGTGTGGGCGTGTGTGTGATTGAAATTTAAGAAAATTAATGAAGATTATAAAGCTTGAAAAGATTAGCTGTAATAATATTCTGGTTTATTAACCAGCATATTATTACAGCTACTTTAAAATTGTTAAAGATAAAATATTAAGAAAAATCATGAATAAAGATATTGGATTTAGGCTCTTCATTTCTAACAATAATATTTAAATAAAGAAAACAAAATTTTGTTATTAAATTAGCTATTAAAGATTATTTTCCTATAGATAGTTTTCATGACTATAAGTATAGGATTAGCAAAGATATTTAACCGTGTAGGATTTTAATGTATTGAAAGCAAGAGATAGTGAAAGCATCTATTATAAAAAAATTTAATCAATCCTCAAAAAATGTCCAACATAATTTTATTAATGGTTATGTTTATAGTGTCTAGCAGTAATACAACCATTTGCGAAAAAAATCTATTCTGATATGGCTAATAAACATCTATTAATAATTATTATTTTGTATAAGTAAGCAATAGCGAATATCAGATAGAATTATTACCGTGCAGAAGTGAATTAGTTATATTATAATTATAAAATTTCCTGATATTTATCACCTAAATTCCATAATACTCCTGTAAAATTTCCTATAGTAACTAATGGTTGTAAAACAATAGATGTTAAAATTTCACGAAATTTATTGCAAAATACTATAAATAATTTTAACAAGTCTGTCATTATTAAAAATGGTTACGATTTTGTTAATTATGAACAAAATCTACAGCTTGCAATAACTTCATTCACTGTTTCCTTATTTTAAGAGTAAATTTTTGTAGTATTTTTCCAAAATTATTTTTTTAATTTAATTTTAGTTTTCAATATTGTTTAATGTAACAACTTTCCTATATATTACTTTTTTATAAATTCCTACTATTAGTTTATACTCTCCCTATATATATTTATTTATATATCTTGTTCAAATTTTCAATCGTTAATAAAATACTTTTTATTCATCCACTCAAGTTCAAATATATTTTTTTAAACTTGTAGTGGATGACACTTCATATTAATACAGTTCTTCAAATATTAATTCATTTAATTAAATTTAATTGGTGAAAATACAGTTTAGCCCAACCGCTTGGTGCGATTTCAAAAATTGCCAAACTTGGCGATTTTTTTTGGCTGAACGTTAAGACCACGAAGCCGACCAGGGTAGCTACATTTGACAAAATACTACCAAATAATTCCTGTCACCCAGGTTGGTTGGGCTGAACTGCATTCCAGCCATTTAATTTACCGGATGAATTAAGAAACAAGCCAATGTTTCTGCTATGCTTTTTGTCTTGCAATGGCAAAGTTGGTAGAGATTCGGCGTAGGATCTTCACGCATTTGGATCGAATCTCGTCGAAGCATAAAATTTTCTTATTTGATTTTCAAATAATTAATTTTGGTTTCATGTGGGAGAAAAAAATTTCTATTATATAAAATAATTAGCAAGATATAAATTTAGGAATAAATACCGTCAGTGACGAAGCGTATAGATCGTTGAAAAAAATTTCTTTTGTCACTTAATATTGTGATTCTGTCATATGTATATACATATTTATATTAATTGTAATTACTTAATAAAAAAAATTAAAATAACATCTTCTTTGTTGACCTAAGTAGGAAGTGACATAAATTTTTTTCTATAATACTTGTTTATAATCACTTTGATGAGCAACACATGTGTTCGTATGATGTTTTTATTTTTTTAATGTTTGTTTTCTTTTCTCTTGGGATTTCTATGTTATGGGGTAATTTTTATTTAACTACATTGTAATTTTTAAATAATGGTTTGCATACGTTTTTATTAAAATTATGTATAATTTGTAATTAAGTAAACTTAAGTTTTTCAATTATAATATTTTGTATATTTTTAATTTTGAATAATTTTTAAAGTTTTGTATGGCTATTTCGATAATTTACAGAATTTCCCATTTAATTCTGTAGCATTTGTAGGTTTTCGTTTTAATAAATTTTTCAAATTTGTTTCAAATTGTCTCCCTCGATTAATTTTTATTCAATAGACTCCAGTACTACTTTTCGATATTCATTTGATAATTCTGATACGAGATCTGACTGTGTTTATGAAATAATATATGCGTAATGTATGCACTTACATAAATTATTTCAAATTTTATTAAACGCTCTAAATTCCATTAATGAACATAATGCATATTTCGCGAATTATTCCTCCGCGTTTAATTTTCATTGAAAAGATTAAATCTAGCAGGGTGATGTAGCCCCATTAAAAAAAGGAACGCGTCTCCTTTCTATGCGTATAAAATTCATTGTGAATGCACCACTCAACACAGTATTCAAGATGGTAATGCCCTTTTCACAACTCAAAGAGAGGAGCATAAAAAGTTTAATTAGAGGAGAAGCATGCTTTCATATAAAGAAGCAGACTTGTCAAAATAGGAACTCCCAGTTATTAAAATAGTGTAGGATCCAAACGCATAAAACCGTAGCTCCCTGAGTTAAGATTCCCTGGAGCACGTGAGAGGGCCATCCAATCAACAGACGTTACTCAGAAAACAAATTTTTAGATCTCTCCGGGGAGAAGGACATCCAAGAATGGGGATACTATTGGTGGAAGCCCAACCCATAACGGTTGCTATTAACTAGATTGCATATGCATTGAGGTCAGATCTTGGGTTTTTATGATATTTTGATGCCATTTGAGTATATATATATGTCCTAATTTTAAGGGCGGTGCTGCTGTTTGTATTGGAACTATCGATTACTCTATTTGATAGCAAAATGGCTATTTTTTATCTTTTTCGCTCAATAGTAATAATTAATATTTGAAGAATGTAACCCTTTCTCTAAAATTGGAGCACTTAACGTATACAAAGCGGCTTTGAAAATGACGTAGGTACATGGGTGTTAATACTCAGGAGTGATATTCAAGGTCGTTGTCTTGGAAACATTCACAAATAGATACTTAAGCGTTAAGTTAAACTGTCAGGAGCTAAAGTGGAATATTGAATAACCCGTATGAAATACGGGCGTGTAATTGAAAAGGGTAAAAGCAAAATAGTTTAAATAATGAACTCTTATAACAGTAAGAATCATTTTTCACCACAACATTGCACGATTAAGAAAAGTATTCAAAAGTAAACTAATTTACAGACAACTGTACTATTTTATACTCAGAATTAATTATTTTCGCCATGATTTATTATACTTAAGAACATGTTAGAAGTTATCAATGATTAACTGAGTTGCATAACATTTTTTAATGTATGCAGCACAGAATTAATTAGATAATACAATTTTATGAAGTCATGTAATATTCTAATCATCATAAATGGTATTATATAAAAACTGTAATAGTAAAATAAGAATATTCATCAATAAATATTTATTTCACATATTTAGCAAGAAATATAATTATTCCTTGAAAAAGAAATCGACAATAAGAATATTACTGTTTAATCTAAAACACGTGAGATGAAATTATCATTTTGTTATGACATTTCCAGAAGATACTTTCTCCATGTTAATGATTTTCATATAGAATAGCTGAGCTTTTAGTAATATACAACTGTATATATGTGTGTGTGTGGGTGGTGTTAGGTGTGTGTTACGATTTACTTTAATGTTTGTCTCAATAATGAAAACATTTCATACGGCGTGAAATACTTTTATTTCCATATTGTAGCAGACTTAAGTTAAGTGATTACAACCTAGTATCAGAATCTGTGATGTCAGAGAGAGGGACGAGCGAATGAGAGAAGCAGCAAGTAAGAAGTAGAGAAGCATAAGAAGCACAAGGTTTTCGCCTATGTTTGCTATTATATGAGGGAAAATCTCAATTAAACGCTCTCAAGTTCTGGTTTGAATAAGAGGACGTCAAGGGAAGATAAAGTATAAACTTGAAAGTCTGGTAGAATCATCCTCATGGCCTGTTCCATGGGAAGAGAGACTTCGGCAAGGAATTTTTAGAACGCGTGACTTGAATTAATCTAAAGAATAAGGAATGGTGTGTGTGTGTGTGCATGTGCGTGCGTGCGTGTGGGGTGTGTGTTGGGAAAGAAGGTATTTTTAAGTTTTATGTCTTCTATTATTTTTGTAATAGAAATTTCTATATTTTCCTGACGTAAAATCCATTAATTATTATAGAAATTTCCACATAATTAAAGACTAGTTAAGAGAAAAACAACGTCATTTGTTGTAAGTTAATGATAGCTGAGATTAGGTTGTTAGAATGATTAAATATTAATCCATTTTTAATAATTTAAATCTTCTGATAACCTACACTGTATACTTTGTAGCAAAATATATACAGTGTAATATATAATGCACAAATATACTGTAATACCATTTGTAGTAGGTTCATTAAAATCTTGTTAAATAAAATGGAATTTATTTAGATAATTGTCTGCATCTTATCTGGGATTATGAACCTGTCTAGACTGTGTCTCTTGTCTCCCAAATCATGGTTTTCTATCATGTTATAGCACTTGCTGAGTGGGTAGACTATTTTGGATCCATAAATCATGTTCAGCAACGCTGTCCTAAACCCAAAACAGCATTTTAAATTACTTTATCTTCTTTTTAACTCTTTGTCATCCTGATAGTCCTCTTGTTCTTCAGTTTTAAAGCTTTGCTAGTTGGTTTATTTAACAAGTTTATTTTAAATTTAGCATACATTCTCATATATCTTTTCTATTTATATAATAATTTACATTAATTTATTTTGTTTTCGCAATATTAAAGTAATTTAGAGTTAGTACACGTACATGGTTTTCTTTAAATTATTTTCAGAAATTAGGTTAAGAAGTAGCATTATATGTTTTAGCAAGATAGCTAACCAAAACATATAGTTAAATTATGTTATGATCTTGTACAATAAAAATAACCATACATCCCATATATCTTCAATAACATTGTGATAGAGGTTTGCTTTCAGTGGAAAATCTTTGGGTGCTAGGAGAATAGAATACTTATAAACTATAGAAAATAAAAATTGGCAAAATATCCGATGAAATTACTTCATACCTTTCAAATCAACGCAAACAATTTAGGCATTCAAATGCAAAAGAATATACTACGAAATATTTATTTTTAATTTAAGGATGCATGCACGTGTGTATTCATTATTGTTAGAGTAACCTGTAACTTCAGAAACTATGTTAATTAAAATATTAATCCTTCCATTTTGTTTCTTAGTGTAATACATTTAGTAATATATATTTTATTGTTCTTACAACTATTTAATATAAATAATTATTAATGTTGTTTAGGCTGTCTAGAAAAGAATAAGAGGCGTGTATACCTGATTTTGGAAGCCACTGTAAGTTTAAGGAAGACAAATTTTGCAGTATAATCTTACATGGCTTAATCCAATAAATAATACTAAAATACTACAGGGATACATTTACTTCATTACAGAACTAAAATAATCCAATTAATGGATTTGTTTGGTAGACCCAAAACGAGGTAGGTGAAATGCGACTCTTAAGAACTTATTTTAAAATATCTATACAACTATTGCAAGCAGCTCGCAGAGAATTCCTTGTATTTGAAGAAGCTCTGCCTGTAAACCTTTCTGTCATTTTCAGCAAAAGAAATTTAATACTCATCCTTGAAAGCAATTTTAATTTTTCCATTTTTCCATTTTATATGAAATAGCATTCCATTTATTGTTTAAAATATTTGTAACACAACTGGCAAAGAGTGAATTCCTTTAAATATTTAATATATTCATTTATAAGAGGATGGCACTTTTCACAAAATGCTAATCTGAATATTTTCTGAAATTATTCTGAGAAAGGACAAAGAATCAATTACTTGAAAAGAAGCCACTTTGAAACGGGAATTTGTGAAACAATTAATTATAATCTGAAGATAAATAGTCCAACCCATTTTCACCTTAATGCAGTCTTTTCTGTTAAGAAGAATGAGTTTTAGCTACATTCAAAAGAGAGAAATGCATGAAAATTAAATAAAAACGTCAGCTTCTACTTATTTATCTTCGTCTTTACATTTTTGCAAATCCTTTTCATTCCAGCTCAAACACAGATTTTCCAAGGAGGAACCAAGAATTCTAATATTATAGTTTTTCCTCTTATATTCTAACAGTGCAAATAGAAATTTTCGAGAAAGTACATTTTGAATGCTTAGAAACTAATAGTTAATTAATCCTAGATTTGCAGTGATTCTTATTTAATCAAACTTTAAAGTAATTTTGCTTTCTATTTCTTATTAGTTTGCTGATTAATAATAAATCTCATATATCAAAAGACAATATATAGTTTTTCTGTGAATCATTGAACTATATGAGGTTCTATAAAAGGAGCTCATTCTAGAAATGAGTAAAATTTCATTTGTTTTATGGAACGATCAAATATGATATGATTTATTTCTATTGTCTCAACTATACACACACAACATATAATATAGAGTATATATAATTACATCATTATTAATTTTCAATAAATAAATAACTAAATCTGTACATAAATTCATAATAAATCACAAATTATAGGTAATATAAGAAACCTTAGTTAAATTAATTAAATCTAGTAAAACTTAAATTATTGCAAAATTAAAATAAAAGTATTTAAATAGCAACAATATATACATATAAGATCAGAACAAAGATAGCTTTAATGAAACAATTACTTGTAATAAGAAAATTATAAAATTTCATTGCAGAGGTATTACTTTGGTACAAGGATGATAGAAGATAAATAATTGTTATAAATGTTTATTATGGCCATGGATTTCTGCTACTCTAGTGACACAGAAAAAGGTTACCATAAATGTTCGAATGTTAACCCGAAAACTTTTAAAAAGAGCGTCACGGTCATTGACTCTGAGGTTCAGAGCAAAGGAATCAACATGATCGAACCTTCGAAATCTGTTTGGCTGTTTTGTCAACAACTGGCAATATATGTTTTATACTTTTCTAATTAAAAGAATAATTGAAATTTGTTGTTCGTACACTGAACTCGAATACCTTGAAACAAATTTAGTCGTTTTATTCTGCGTGTATGTGTTCCCATGAATAGACTGAACAATGTGGCCATTCACTTGAAAGTAAAATATTCTATTAATTAAAGAGTAGTAACACTAGGGAACAGATAAGTCATTTTAATCTATCAAAGTATTTTCTCGATCAAAAGTAAAAATGATGGAATTGAAAAGAAGAAAAGAACGTATTGAATATAAAACTAATTTTATTAATAATAATAATGAAAACATAAAGGCTACATGATAAATGATAAAAAGAAAAGAATATAGTCATTTTCTCTTTTTCCTCAAAGAGAATAAAGTTTCCCTTATTTAAAACAGTTCTCCGCCAAACAATGACGTCAATATATTTTTCCGTTTATCAGGAAATTGTTCCTTAGAAATTTTGAGAATATTACAAAGCAGATCCAATTCAGTGGGTAAAGAAACTTTCGATCGACCGGCCTTTCTTTGAAATCTTTGTTTTTGTTGGGTTTCACCGTTGCTTAGAGCTGAGTCAAGTGTAAAGGTCAAATTGATTGCTCCCTCTTTTCTCTTTATGGTCATTAACATCGCATAGAGCATGGATATGTTAGATAAGTATTCACAAAATTCTATTCCTGTTTTAAATAATGCTTTTTGTTCAAATTATTGAAAAATGTATTAAAAGTTTTAGCTTGTTGTAGTTATTTTTTTTTTATTTCTGTATAATAAAAGAGCTAGCACATTCATAATAAAAAAAAAACATGTTTTTAGGTTGTTTTTTTTTTTATTCTGTTTTTTCTTTTCTGCAGTGATTGAAGTTAAATATAGATGATTCCATCTGAATGATTAATGTTGACATTCTATTGCTAGATCTAGATGATTAATATTTTATCTAGGGAATTTTCTGAAAAATGCTATTTCATTAAATATATTAAGGTTTCAACAGTAAGAATAAATTACGACACACCTTATATTATCAATTTCCTCCTCTTTCCTTGATGAAATACTGCTTTTTTTTTTTTGAAAAAGTAATTTGTTACCATGTGTATGATTGAAAAAAAGAAAATAATAATTATCGAATCATGTAAAATTTCACTGTTATTAAGAATTTTTTTTTAAAAAAAGTTAAAAACTCTCCAGTTTCTTAAATGATGAATTTTTGAACTATTTCTCATTTTATAAATGGGATAATAGTTTTTGTTAGTACACTAATCACATTATACCTTAAAAATATCATCAAATTATTGATAAAACCCTTAATGAACTAATAACGATATATTTATTTGAAAGAATGCTTTACAATATTCTTAATATTTTCTAAAACCCCCAAACAAAAAAACTCTTAATATTTATTTTGTAAACTATTGCAGTAATTTATACAAATATACGGTATTCGTCATTATGAATTAATAAAAATAAAGCAACTCAGACTATATGATATAAATAAGGATTGTAACGGAGTAATTAGAAAATATTTATGTATGAAATTATTTTAAAATGACTAATATCGACACCATTATTATGAGATAAATTTAAAATGTAGTGTTTTTTTTTTTTGAAAAAATGAACTTGGCTTTAAATAGGAATGTACTTTATAGATTTTTTTAGTCATCGTTAAAATTTTAACAATAAATATGGCTTATATATTTTTTTTTATTTAAGTAACATTTCAAATCCCTTAAAAATAACAAAGTATGGTATAATAAGAACAACGCTTTCAAGAATTGTAACTCATTCTTCTCCCAACATATTTTGTATTCGTCTA
Source organism: Nephila pilipes (assembly GCA_019974015.1). NCBI lineage: Eukaryota > Metazoa > Arthropoda > Arachnida > Araneae > Nephilidae > Nephila > Nephila pilipes. The sequence goes on along the minus strand of BMAW01041679.1, from coordinate 553,334 downwards.
AAAAAAATTTTTTTTGCATCTGTTTTTGTTCTGTATCACAAATGTTGAACTTTTTTAGATATGAGTTTTAATATTTGTATGGCATTGAACATATTTCAACAACATAAATTTTCGTTAACTATATTTATGCACTATATTTAATGCAAAATTCAAATGTACTTTTATAAAATAGTTTTACATTGACATGATTTGAAATTTATTTATTTATTAAAAAAATCAACTTTGCTTTACACTGCAGTTGTTCCTCATTTTAGAGAGACCTCTATTTAAGAGACAATTCTGTTGGTCCTGGTCTTTTTGTATAGTATATGTATTTACTTCTAATTAAGAGACACCTTTATTTAAGGGGCAAAATGTCTTGTCTGGTGGGTGTCCTTCATTGGTAGGTACTACTGTATTTAAAAGCATCCTTATTCGCAGTATCGCCTTGTGACAACTTTAAATTTAAATGCTTAGATCTAGATTCAACTAAATATATTTTGTGGAGTAAAGGACTATGCTAAATGTATTAAATATGGCTGAGAGTAAGATTCAGAGCTTTAAAGTAATAAAATATATTGAATTCATTATAAGCAAACAACTGAAAATAATAGGAAAATTTCTACCTTACTAAAACTATCTACTAAAGAATCACTACTGCATTTCACACAGAAGTATTCAAATTAATTTCTTAAAAAATATATTCAATATGGAACAAAGTTTAGATACTACTAATACAGCAATTTTGGAAGGAGAAATTAACGATGAAATCTTAAGACTTCAACTCTGTAAATTTCAAAAGTTAATTTAATATTACAACTGCAGTTTCTGAACCAGAAAAAAAGGCAAAAAAAAAATGAAATTAATTTTAATAAATGGAAACAATTTCAGTTTGAAATTGGAAATCGGGAATATTTCCTTTCAAATTTGTGTAATTTTTTAGTTGAGATATCTCCATTTGTTTTATATTCATTTTTTACAATCATGATTATTAGCATACTAGTAAAACTCCTGGTGTAACTTACGAGTGCTTACATACACTCCAACCTCTTACTTTCTTCTCAAAACTTACTTTTTCGATATTTCAGAAATTGAAAGTTCGTTTTCTGTCAATATGTTAAAGTAATTAAGTTTTTCTACTTCTTGAAAATACACCTGAAAATTTTCCTTCATGTGGCTTAAAGAAAAAGCATCGCGTTTGGTAAAATTGTTTTAAAAAAAGTAGCGCTCGTTTGAGGATTCTATCATTCATATATAAACATTTTTAGAACAGACAACACAAAAGTATGAATGACAAATTTTTCATCAATCTTCAGCCTTTGAATGAAGCTGCTGAATTTTAAAAATAGTTTTAGTGTTTATTAGAATGAAATAAAAGCTTCAAAACATAACACGTTAAGCACTTCCTCTCTTTTTTATATTTTTAATTTTTTAAATCAAATTATTTTAACGGATATTCATTACCCCTCTTTAAAACTGAGTGGTCACATTATACTCCAAAAAAGGAAAGAAACAAAAACTTAGCAAATTAAAATTTTATTAAATTAAATATAAGAGTAAGCAATATATAGTTATAAATTTATCTTACACATAAGTAGAATTTCTAACTTTTCATAACCATGAACAACTCGTCCAAACGAATTAGAGAAGAATTATTATATGAATATCTTCCTACATCAATCGTTAATTTAAAAATGGATTTTTCAATTACAATAGAATCTCAGACTCCGTTAGCAGAAATCTCCAGATAACCTGGATCGGTCCGCACGGTGAATTCTTTTTAAAAACTTTTAAACATTAGCATCGATGTACAAATTTATATGATATTATTTATTTATTTTATCCAAGTATTTTGACAGTTATTTGCTTTAATGAATTATTTTAATAGGTATAAGTGTATTTGGGGAATATGGAGGTAAAGGGGACTTTATTCATGGTCAGTGCAAAGACAATAAGTTACATCTAATATCACCAGTGACTAATGGCATAAGGTGCTATATCGCCTAAACAGGAAATGCATTAAAACAGCTTTCATTCGTATTTCTGTTGTTTCCAAATAAAACTTTATATTTTATAAACAGGATTCATCCTCGATTTATTACAAAGATGTTTTTATGGGGAAGTATATTTTATGTATTCCATTCTTTCTACACTCCGGTTTACCTGGATTTTCAGGTTTCGTTCCCGCTGACTTTACAAGGTCTTATTGTAACTATATTTCAAAGAAAAATTTACTTTCCAACAGATTACGCAACTTACAATTATATAAAATAATATTTATTCAGACAAGTGCACTAAAAAATACAGATCAATCGAAATACCAAGTAATTTGCGCCATTTTAAAATAAGAATAAATTTGAGTTATTGCCATGCTTCACAGCATTAAATGTTACACAGCAGAGAAGAACCTTTTACATTGAAACTCAAAATGATGAAAAGTTTTCGGGTGAAGTAACACAGCAGGGATCAAATTTAGTTTTACATGCGTTTTCTTCCTTTTTCTTCCTCATTTTTTAATTATTATTTAGAAGCCTTGTATCAAACGAAGTAATAAGTCAACATTTTACAGACTTCTTTTTTAACTTGATACAATTATTTTTAATGAATTTATAAATTATTAGAAAAGCTATTATCACACTGTGATTTATTATTAACATCGCACCGAGAAACAACACGTGGGCTAGTGGTGACCGACCAAGTAATTTTGAACTTCAATCAAGTAATGAGTACTATTCCTGAGCTGGCACCTCCCTCTCCAAAGTTCCACATCAAGCCAACGAGGAGACTTGAGACCTCTACCAGATTTAACATGCTTCAGCTCCGCTACACGGAGAGTCTTTAGAGGCAAAAGGGCTCGAGTCCACGACTCGAACGGAAACAACACGAATCATGAATTCGCAATCGCGATCCCTAGGATACCGTGGCCAGATATATGACACTATTAAAGTGCAAAAATCGTAAGCATCTATATTTTTGGAATCTACGACTTCCTGTATTCTTTATCTAAGACAATCTGTCTCCATCATTTACATATGTGGAAGCAAATGTACATACCATAAAAAAAAGATTTAAAAATTTAAATTGTACTTATTCTCCATTATAGAATAGGTCTTTATTTTTCTCTATGTTTCAGATATTTACTAGATGTTATGAATGTTATGGGAAAGTTAAATTTTTTTAGGTAAATTTAACTGTATTATAGAAATAAAAAGTATACTTCAAATGGCATTTTTTTTCACTTCTAGAATCCAACAATAAAACATTCAATTAAATTTAAGATTGAATTAATCAGTAAGAAAAAAATTTCCGGGCTGGGATAAAAGAGCTTTGCATGGAATATATTGGGCTAGTTTGGAGAGATTAGCGAAATGCAAACATTTTGTACAGAATAAAAATGAAAAAAAAAATATTAAAATTTTAAAAGATTAAAAGATAACTAAGAAAATATAAAAAAAAGAAATAAATAAAAATTTATTGCAATATTAAAACCAAAAACATTCTAAGAAGTCAAATTAAAAAGAAGGTTTCTAGATTTAAAAAAGAAGTAGAACTTTATAATTATATCTTAAAATTTTAAATAATTTGACTCCAGTTTCAGTCCTTTTTTCGATAATCATTTCATTAAAATAGTACGTTAATCGTAAGAATAACAAATGTTTCATTTTGATGTTGAATCAAATGTAAATATCAAAAGAAAATTTTAATTGTTTTTACACAGTATTTTTAAATATTAAGCTCTTTGTCACTGGTGAAAGCAAACATTCACGAGAACAAACATTCTTTTTTCTTTATATACTAGTTATCTAATGTCAAAAATCATTGTGTATCTTATTCTTCACCTAGTAAGATACTCGGCTAAATGCGTTTTATTGAACAACTTACTTTTTTTTACTCTGAAAGTGATAAAAATTTTGAAATATTTCAAGTGATTGATTTTTTTAGTTTAGTTTAGCAACAAAACAAGAATATTTTAGATTAAATCTTTTAAAACCGTTATTGCAACAAATTCTTGTAGAAAAAAAAATGTTTAAAAGTTATTAAGCATATTTTTGTTATTAGTATCAATTTTGGTATTACTAAAATTTCCTTTCATCAAATAAATCCTATTTTTTTTAAAAAAAATAATAAAGACATTTATTTACTGCAAAGATCTAAAGCAAAAATATTAAACAGGATCACAATTTTTCTATGATATTTTTTTATTTAAGAATTTTGCAATTAAGTGGTTAACTAAATAAATGTTACTCGTTTTTCCTATTATACCAATTCACACAAGCATAAAAATAAATATCTAAAGTAAAATATAAGAGCATATTTTTTGTTCTATGCATCACTTTAGTAAAAGCATCAACACTCATTGCGATAAAAATGTCATTTTAAAATTATTAGATAAAATGAAATAATATTTAAGGATGGGTATCATATGATTGTTAAAAACAAGAGTCGCGTAATTTAACATAAAAAAGTGTTCCTAAAACCCTCGGAAACTATTTGTCATGTGTTATTGTTATAAAAACTTAAATAATTTAGTTATTTTATTGGATAAATTGGATCGGATCGTTTTCCGATTGATTCGTTTTTATTGGTTCATTTCTGAATTTTCTGTCGTCTAATTGCATCCCTTTTTAGAGTTTTTTTTTTTTTTTTTTCTTTTTCTTTATATTCGCAGCTGTAAAATTCACTCAAAGGTATATGTTGAATCAAATAATCTTGCTTTATTAACGCATTCCTTAGCCACTATTTTCATAATTATTTCATGGAAGCTATGGATGATATCTTAATAAATGGCTCATTATTAAATTTAATTTGGATGGTAATATCATTCTTGTGTCAATGTGCTCAAGTTGTAATGAATTCTCACATGTATTCTTCTTTAACAAATCTCAGGAGCTGCTTTACTACAATGTTTGGTATAAAAGCCTCGCCTTGTGAGAAAACCGTGATGTATGTAATTTAGCATTACTAAATATTAAGAAATGTAATGAACAAAATATTGGAACTTGAAAATATTTATAGGAGTTCTATTTTGGTTTCACAAACTAAGAGGCGATGTATTGAGAGTGTATATGCAACTCGAATCCCGTCACAAGAAGTCTACGTGAATCGGATCTAGTGATCTGGAATCGTCTGCTTAGAGTGACTCAGATGAGAAGTTTTTTATTATAATATTTGGTCAGGGGCCCGATTCATTATCCATCATACTTTGTTAATTTATTTTCATATGACTTATTCAAATTGTGAATAAACTGAATAAACATTTGGAACCGCTCTTTATAGAGTGATTCTGTCTAACACACCTAATGACGCCAATTTGTTACAAAGTCTTTTCTATTTAGGTGCATCCAAGGCCAAAATGGCACATGACTTTCTAAATAATTCTAACTAAAATATTTCTTTTTAAGAGTCAGAAATATGATTCCATATTGATGATATGAAATTATTATTTTTAACACAAATGACACTGAAGTTGTGACTTAACCAGTGCAAGATATCTTTTGTTATGTACCCGAGCAATTTTCACATGCTTCAAGGTAGTATAATTAAGTTTTAATTAATATTTAGATAACCGAGATATATTACATATTTTACAATTTAATTGTTCCTTATGTACATGATGTGATAATTCACAACAATTAATGTCGAATTTTTGTTTGTTTCAGAAAATCGTATATCGAATTAACTCGCAGTATGGAGGAAGATGAGGCTCACAGTATGATTAAGTTCCCCATTTGAAAGATTAAAGCGTCCGGAAAATCCACGTTGGAATAATGGCTGTTTACAGAAATGATAGCTCGTCAAATGACACTATTGTACGGTGGAAAAGGAATTATCAGACTAGCTACAAATTCTTCACAGACGATCTAAGATATGGAAGATCATCACTCATTGACAATGTTGCCACAGTGAAAAAAATAGACTTTAATCTCATTAAACCGACTGCTCATGTCAAAGGTGTCAACCCGCTGAGTTCTATGAATACTAACCCCTTTTTAAAGCATGATGCGAACTTGTCAAGGAAAATGTTGCATCTTTTGGAGTAAGACAAAAAATGTTTGGTTGCCTGGTAATTATGGCTTTATTTTGCATCCATCAACATGATCCAGCATGGAAGGAAAGTGCAATAACTCCCTTCCCCCAAAAAGGCTTAGGCGCAGAAGTCTACAGAGAAGATCATGCTGTCTTTTTTCGCGACTACCTGGTAAAGGACCAGACGATCACTGGTGCCTATTACTACCTACTGCTGAACAAATTAGATGATGTTGTGATTAAGAAAAAGCGCCGCGTGATCACTAAAGGAGCCTGTCTTCTTATCGATAGTTTACTTTTTTATTTGTTTTGAGGTGCGGTTAAGCAAATAAAGTGCTGTGGCTTTGATATCTGCTTCATTCTCAAGATCTCGCCTCGAGGGACAGTTTTTATTTCCAGAATTCAAAACCCATTCCGATATGAGAGATTTTATGACACAAATAACGTCATAAGAGGTGGTACTTTTTTTTCGACATACTATGCAGAATTTTACAATTACGGTCATGGAAATCTCAAGAAATGTTGGTAGAAGTGGGTAACTCCTGATAGTAACTATATAGAGAAGTTTTAAGCCTAACAAAGAAATATTAAGTATCGAACTCAGTTATTTTTAGTAATAATTGAAACTTTACGATATCCTCGTAGATATTACTACTTATTAAACTGTTTGAACATGTCGTCGCCAAATCTAAGATCATATATGGTAGAACGTATAACTGTAACAAGTAGTCCAAAACTGTACAAAAATAGTTTATAATAGTTTAATTTTTAGAATAAGAAGGACGTTTTACAATTTATTTTCAATACCAATACAAATCGATTACGTTTGGAGCAAATAGTAAACGAATAACTGAAATAAAATTGACCATCAATACCTTCGTCATTACGTTTATTTTTTTTTTACAAAGTGCTGATTGTAATAAAAATTTCATTAACTTTAAAAAATATATCTTATTCAAAATAATATTTATTATTTACATAATTTCGTATTTTCTTAATTAAAGCACATTCTATTTTCATTTCCACCATTCTTTCGTGAAAATAAGCTTTTAATACAGGTTAATTAACATTATATTACATTCGCGTAGTTCTTAATGAGTGATGGATAATGAAGGTGGGTGGCATATGATTTGCAACTGGATAAAGGATGAAATTCATGTAATTAAAGCTTTTAAATGTATAAAATTTAACAAATTCTGAAAAAAGTGTTTATTTGTGAAACACTGAGACTTTTCAGGTTAAGTAAGCACTTGCAAAAATATTGAAATTCATATCCGATCTGTTTAATTTCAAAAATCAGTTATTCTATTTTCGAAATATTTAAAGCCTAACAAAATTATTTATGATAAGGTCTAATCACATGAAAATTCAATAAAAAAAAGATTAAAATAAACTTACAAATTATAGATTCAATAACAAATATTTTTTACACTTCAAAATGAGATACGTGACACATTTTCTATCAAATTACACTGAATTTAATAAAATGTTAAGTCTTATTAAGTAATTTTCTTATTCGTGTATTTTCCCCTTATTTAATTCCTTACCTCAGGGTCCCATGGGCAGATTTTAATTTGCGTGTTTATACCTCGTCATTGGTGACCCTGGCAAGACGTGATCGTCTGTCTTGGACTGAATTTTAGATTTATTCTTACAAACCTTGGGTCTTCTAAATATAGGTCACGTTCAAAAGCTTAAGTCGCATACAGAAAGTGATTCTATTGTTCTAGTTAGGGAGCGAAAGAGAAAAGAGCGTCACGCAATGGTCTGAAACAGATTTCTTATGCATATTTTGGAATTCATATTCAAGCTGCTGCATGATCGCATATCGCTTGTTCCAATGTGAGATGCAATCTGTTATGTGGTGTAAATGCTTTTAAAGGGAATTAATGTAAATAAACGAAAATAAAATGGTTCGATGCAAAGTTTTTCAGAGAACAGATTTAGACACCGGAGGTGTTAACTATTTTAAAAAATCATTAATCAATTAAATATTAGAAATAAAGCACGCAATAAACGCTGAAGTGGAAAAATATTCCTTTCAGTTATTGAAATTAAAGTGAATGATAAATTATTAAATTGAATGTAATTTAAGCTAAACGTAATTATTGCAGTAGTAAAATAAAAACAAGTTACGTGCATTTCACACTTCATTTTGACCAATTTATACATAACCTAAAATAATAGCCCCATTGGTGGCCGATAGAACTATGCGCAGCAATGAAAGCTATCAACTCTGAAAAGTTCTTAGAATTTTAAATGCCAATGAAATGGGATATATTATTTTTATATTCAGGCTTTACTTTAATTTATTTGTGTTGTTAGCATGGTTTATACTGTTAAAAGTAAAAGAAGTATTTTTAAAATTCTGTTTGTATGGCAAAATTTAAAAACAAATCGTATTATTGATTTTCATATTTATTTATAATTATAATAGTTTCCTTTTTCACAATAAAATCTTAATATATTGTAATGACACATTTCAATAGTTACATACTTTTTCAATTGATTATAATATTGAAATTATAAAAACTTTAAACAAAATTTGTTTATTTCTTCAATTCTTTTTCAACTTATCTAAAGAATTTCTTCCGATTACTTTCATATAAAATTAATCATTATATTGTCAATATCAAGCTAATAACATATTCTTAAAGCAGCAATTTTGAAATAAATTCTTAGTTTGAGCCTCATTCTAAATATACATATAGCACAGTTTTTAGGAATTATTAATGGTGATAAAAGAAAAAGAATGCATTAATTGTTGGGGTTCTCAAATCATATCCTTCAACACTTGAGTAAACGGGGTTTTTCCCCCCATTTTGTAATATTGCAATATTGTTTCAAAAGTTTTTACTGCACAAACATTTTAAGTTTCCTTAGAACACTTTTAAACACATAGTTATGCTTTGATTGAAGCATAGTTGTTTTTTAATTTTTACATAATGAAGCACTATTGCTCTGTAGCACTCTTTTCTCTCACAGGAAATATTATTCACGTGGTCTGAATTTCTTTCTTTCTTCAGTGCGAAATTCATTGCTTCCTGATCTAGGAAAAGCCTTATGTGAAGAGATAAAATTAATTAGTGATAGAGAGGGAATAAATCTTTCATTCGCGGAATACTTTTTAATATGGGTTTTCTTCAGTTTAAATTTTACATAATAGTATTATACTAACAATACAATAATTTGAAATTAAAATAATAATACTGTTCAATTACAGAAATAACACTGCTTTTCCTTTTTACATTTTCATTATAAAATATATATAAATTAGGCAGTTTGCATTAAAGCAATGTGATAAGATGTTAAAATAAAAATTCTTTATTTAGAACCAAGGGCTAATTTATTTTCGCCATTTATTAACGATTGGAACGAAATTTATAATATTATACCTTGTTCAAATCTTCCCTACCATGTGATAACTTAGAAGCTCAGCGCATTTTTACTTCGAGTCGGGACGTTACGGGTCCTAGTTCTATTAAATACTGTCGGGTTTACGACAGTATTTAATAGAACTAGGACTCTAACCATAAGCCCTGCGGCTATATAACAGGACATCTTACCATTAAGCTATTGAGGTCCTTAAAATTACAGAGAGAAATGCAAAAAGAATTGTTTCAAAATATTCTAAGCCCTATCCAATCTGGCAATGAGATCCATTAATCCTTGGTGAAAAATAAAATGCATGCAATGGAGTCCTTCGAATATCTTTTTGTTCCATTTCATGTTGCCCACTCGATGTATAGAATACATTATTCTGATTCAATGACCATAACCTTTCTTTCTATAACTGTGTTCCAGAAAGAACGAAAAAAAAGTTCGGATTTTCATCAACAGTAACTAACATGTGAGTCATGGTTAATATTTAATATATTTGGCTTCATCCCAAATTTCAACACTAGGTTCTGTTTTATCCTTCAGTAAGGTAATACATAAGAAAAAAAATGCTGTATTCTGGGTATTTTTTCAAAAGTATTAAAACTTCTTTATTAAAAAAAGTTTAATTAATTGTTAGTTGAGATTTAGTTAATGAGATATGCAAATAATTTTCATAAATTACAAAATATTTAGAGTTTACAATAAAAAACATTAAGAAATTCAATGAGATTTAACAGTTTGTTTAAATAATCAAATGAAATTTATTTAAATCAGCGTGGTTATGTTAATAAATAAATAATTGGAAAAACAATGGAAATAAATTGATTTATTGATTGAAATATGAGGAATGTATAGCTACAAAGACTATTATCCTTAATGGAAAGGAAGTTAATGTAAATACTAAACATGACACTTCTATGTTTTAGTAATATGATTTGTTTGGTTGAATGAAATTTTTGGCACTGAATCCTTATTTTTCTAATATGAAGAGATATCATAACCATAAATTTCAACAAAACAAATATCTTTTCTTTTTAAACGCTGAAAAAATATACATTACTGAAATTATTTGATAAACTCATGTAATCAAAACTAAACATTTGATGGAATACATTCGATGTCAAAACATTGCCACCATTATCATAATTATTATATTTATGCTTATGTTCCATTATCTTAATGCGAAATTTCATAGGTTTAATGCAGTCAAATTTTTCTTTAAAACTCAAATAGTCTTTTTGTTAAATAATGTCAAACAAAACGTAATTTCTTAACATCCAAGTAAATATTAAATTTATTTAAAGAAGGAAAAAATTCATTTCATAAATAATTTTTGAAGCTGTCCTAACAAAATTATCAAAAGAGAGTTGCCACACTAACAAAGTTATCAAAAGATTGAGCAATTTAATTTTGTTTACTTATATAATGTATATTATATATTTGATTGTACTAAAAATGAAACACGAAATATAAATTTTTGTGATGTGTTTCCCCCCCCCGTGTTTAGTTAATTCTAATTTGTTTAATCTAAATTTGTTTTTGTCTCATTGGAGAAATTGTAGGTATAGTTTTAGACTTCATATTTAAAACTTAGACATTGAAAGAATATTGATAAAATTAATAGCAAATATTTAAATGAATTAAGAATTTTGTATATTTTTAAAAGTATAACGATTATAAACTTCAATATGAAAATAAATTATCATGACTGTATACATGTTAAATATATATATATATATAAAAGGCTTATACACATTGAAAAATATATAATACAGACAATCAAAAGTTTAAATTCTATGGTCATAAACTTCTTAAAATAGGAAATAATTTTTTCAACATAGACATTACATTAATTAAAAATAGATAACATGATATTAGACAAGAATTTTAATGTTAATAATTTTCTTTTGGCTTAATGAATATTATTTGTGCCTCTTTAATTTTTATAATTTACGAATAACCTGCCAATATTTTAAAATTGTGTTTGTCGTAAGAAATTAACTATAAAGGGTGAAATTTAGAAGACACAAAAAAACTCTGTTTTATTTCTTGTATTTCGAATTATCATATGCTATTTGTAGCTTGCTTCAGCGTAATTAAAAATGAAATATAATGAATTGCACAAGATACACAGAAAAAAGTTATTAATTATTTTAGGATTATTCAATGACATTTACACATACACACATATATATACATATACATATATGTGTGTGTGTTAGAAAATAATAAGAATATTATTATTAAATCTGTACTACATGCAGGTTAACTATTTTTTTCATAAAATCTTTTTTAAGTATTCAAATATATATATATATGTATATATATATATATATATATATATATATATATATGTATGAATACTTAAAAAAGTTTATAAAAAAAAATATGGATACTCAACTTGTAATTTTATTAAATACATAAATTAATTTTCATGTTAAATTACATAAAATAATTTTGTAACATACAGTTAGAAAAAAAGGAATATAAAGTAAACATCCCAGAGTGGAAGGAAATATCAATCCTGTGAAAGAAATGTACTTATCATGAATATATTACGTTTTGGAAAATTAAAAAAAAAAAGAAGTTAAGTTAAAAAATTAATTTTAACTGATGACAAACACCCAAACTAATGAGACATGTATATCGATTTGGAAATGAAGAAGATAGTTCTTTTTTTTATTTCGTAATTAGCAACGTTTTAAGTTTAACTATCTTTTTTTAAGTTATGCTCTTTCGAAAATAAAATGTAAGATTACAAACTATTCAGCATTTTGAAGAGAAACGTATAAATTTTGCTCTTATAGAAGTCTATTTGTGCAACCATTTATTTAAAAAACATAATTTTTTACTCTAAGAACTTCCAAAACATGACGTATATTATTGAGAAAAAGTTACATTTAATGAAAGGATTAAATTTTTTCACTTAAAATGTATGCTTAGAAAAATTGATGATAATATGTGTGCTCTCTTTTAATGAATAAGAATTAACAATAAGGTCTGGCAACACATAAATCTTCGTTTTACCTTTTTTCACAATCACATGACAAACTCAAAACAAATGTGAGACTTTTTTGTCCATTTCTCATTCATAAACGCGTCAGTTTTTTAGTGAAAGAAACTCTAAAAATAAAATGCTATACCTATTATTTGTAACTCAGAAGATTCTGTAAGAGAAGGCTGAAAACATGAAAGAACAGAAACTTTTCTTTTCTCTTCTTTTATCTCCGTCTCTCAAGTCACTAACCATTCAGACGTTGCCTTCATCACTGGAAAGCACAGTGATGTGCGAAATGCGAAACCACTTCAATTGAAGGTGTTTTTTTTGGTTATAACGGCAACCTACGTGAAAAAAATTGTTGTTTTCGACCACAGGTGGCGCTGTGGCAGGTGGTTTAGGAGATATTAACGTTTTACTTTCACTTTGTTTTCGAATGCCGCTTTTTATACAGTGAAATGTGAATAAACACGATATTTCTTATGGATGGGTGGTGAGTGCGTATTGTGCAGAAGATAATAACACTGCCCCTACATTACGCCGCCTGGAAATGTTGGTGGTGATAAGCTCTGATCGTTAATTTTGATGATCGAAAACGCGATGTTGTGGAAACAGCAATTATTTCCGTTTTTAAGGAATTTTCCTTTTCGTGTTTCAGCTGTCTAAAATGTAAATTAATAGTTCATTCTACAATCGATGTCCCATTTAATATATGATCTTTTAAAAAGTGATTTAATGCTCAATATGTTTTAAAAACGTACAGAAATATTTTATGGGAGAAAACCACAGTTTGATGACAATTAATGAACAATCTTCGGTGACAAATATTCCTTTGATACAAAAATAGCTTTAAAAATATTTTCCTATATTAAAAGAAGCAAAATCTACATGTTAGAATTTCTTTCAGCTCAATTTTTTTCTCCTGAGTAACAAGTTACTGTTTCCTGACACTATGGTAGAAACTAAAAATAAAATATGAAAAAAATTTTTTGTGATTGAAATTCACGTGTTTTTTTTTTTTTTTTTTTTTTTGTATACTCTTGGTTTAAGATAATTACAGCAAAAAAAACCTTAGGCAGTCAGATTTTATTAACCAACACTTAGTTGGTGCGACGTGATTTTTTTTTTTAGAAAAAAAATAATTTCGAATTAGTGCGAAGAAAGGGTATCTCGGTATATCCAAAAAACAATTATATTCGTGTAAACTTTAAAAGAATTATTTCTCAAAGGATGAAATTCTAACAAAATTCTCTATATATTGTCCTTAGCATAGAAATGTTTTTGTTATATAGTTAATCATATAAAAGAAAATCGTATTATCTAATTTATAGAAATTGTTTCTGTATATATATGCATATATATATATATATATATATATATATATATATATATATATATATATATATATATATATATATATATATATATATATATACTTTATCACAAATAGAAATATAACTAGCACAATAAATTAGAATACAAATATTTATTATAGTAGATTTATAATAACTAAAACATAGTTTTCAAAATTCCATATTTTTAAAATAAACGACGTGGAATATATAATAAGTAGTACATGATTATAAAGGAAAACCGTGGAAATTTGATATCGTGAGCAATATATGGTCCTCGTATGTTCTTCGTGAAGCTATTTCACGGAATTACCTCGCAGTTGGATTGGTCGCAGTGGACTGAATGACTTGATGCTACTCAGCTGGCTACCTAAGTCATCTGACATAGCCCCATACGATTTCTTCCTTTGAGAATTTGTAAAATATAACAGGTCAATTGAAAAGTCCCCGGCGTGACACATAGATGGTGCTACTAGAATTAAATCCATATGTTTTTAGTTAACCCTAACCCTCAAAAAATGCGTGTATAAATTTGACAGCTGTCGGATCATTAGTTTGTGAATTATAGCATTTTGAGTGAAGCAACTTTTGTTATTGTGAAAAAAATGGATAAAAAGGAATTTCGCGTGTTGATAAAATATTACTTTTTGAAGGGAAAAAATACAGTTGAACAAAAAACTTGGCTTGATGCCGAGTTTCCGGACACTGCCTCAGGAAAATCAACCATCAAGGATTGGTATGCTAAGTTTAGACGTGGTGAAATGAGCACCGAAGACGGTGAACGCAGTGGACGCCCAAAAGAGGTTGTTACCGACGAAAACATTAAAAAAATCCACAAAATGGTTTTGAATGCAGTAAATTGAAATTGAATGAAATAGCAGACACTCTAAAGATATCAACTGAACGTGTACATCATATCATTCACTAATATTTGGGTATGAGAAAGCTCTGTGCAAAGTGGGTGCCGCGCGAGCTCACTTTTGACCCAAAACAACGACGTGTTGATGATTCGGAGCAGTGTTTGAAGATGATCAAGCGTAATAAACCCAAGTTTTTGCGTCGATATGTGACAATGGATGAAACACGGCTCCATCATTTCACTCCGAAGTCCCATCGACAGTCATCCGAGTGGACTACACACGATGAACCCGCTCCAAAGCGTGGGAAAACGCAACAGTCGGCTGGCAAGGTTATGGCGTCTGTATTTTGGAATACGCATGGAATAATTTTCATTGACTACCTTGAAAAAGGAAGGACCATCTACAGCGACTATTACTTAGCGTTATTGGACCGTTTGAAGGACGAAATCGCCGAAAAACGGCCGCTTTTGAAGAAAAAGAAAGTGCTGCTTCACCAAGACAATGCACCGTGTCACAAGTCAGGGAAAAGGATGGCAAAAATCAACGAATTGGGCTTCGAATTGCTTCCTCATTCACCGTATTCTACAGATTTGGCCCCCAGCGACTATTTCCTGTTCTCAGATCTCAAAAGAATGCTCTCTGGGAAGAAATTTTCGTCGAATGAAGAGGTGATCGCCGAAACTGAGGCCTATTTTGAAGCAAAGGACAAATCGTTCTACAAAAATGGTATCGAAAAGTTGGAGGGTCGCTATAATCAGTGTATCTTCCTTAAAGGGAATTATGTTGAATTAAAAAAAAAACTAATTTTGCCAAAAAAATGTGTTTTACTATGGTAGGCCGGGGACTTTTCAATTGTTAGAACGTAGGGGTCAGCATCACCCACAAATTTATTTGAATTTAAAACAACGGATTTCTGCTGCTGTATAATCAATTATCAATGACGTGATAACGTGGGCAGCAACGTGTTTGGCAGGTATTTATTTATCAAATTGACATTACGCATGTAAATAAAATAAATTATATCGAGCCCTAATTAAAAAAACTTCCATATTTTCCCTTTGCATTCATGTATTACTTGTCATTCTGTGTCGTTTATTTGTGAAAATACGGAATTTTGAAATCGGATGAATCGTTTTGAATAATCGCAAATAATAGTAATACGAATTTAACATTTTTTAGCTTTATATATTTGAGTAAAGCTATAATAACTTCCTCTGTGTTTAACATAACACATTCTATTGAATAGAGAGGGGGGGGGGAAACACATCGATAAAATTCCATGCTGAGTAATGATGACCATCTGTTTGTTTAACTAATCATTAGCTTTGTTAATCTTCATTGACACAGATAATACATACTTTTCGTAAATGTATTGGGTGTGGACGAAGAGCTTCATCTCCGAAATGAATGATTAATATCATTCGATGTCGCTGCTATCAACGATTACGAAAAAAGTCATCACGATCACGAAGAAGTAGGTGACACACTTTTAGCTCTTGTTGTGACCTCTCCAACCATTAAGATCACTTTTTGTGCATTTACCGAAACACACACAATTGATTTCTCCTTATGCTCACTTTCCATTTCTCACGTGCCAGTCAAAGACAGAGTAAAAGTCTAACTCAAAAGTATCAGAGAACTCTCATTAGGTTGCGTGAATCATGCGGGTCGTTCTGAATATTATTCTGTGAGTCACATTTCTTTAATTGGGGGTTCTTTATTTAAATTTTAAATTCATAATCTATTTTTAAAGTTTAAATGATAAGGGAAATCGAAAAGTAGAGGTTTGGTTGCATCTTATTTTTATTTAAAAGCACTACATAATTTTGAGTCACAAAGTGGATATTTTATAACTTTTAAAATTTATTTCTATGCAGTAAACTCATTTATTTTTTCTTTGTCCTAAACGTTTTGTATTAACGATATCTACTTTTATACAACAATAGGCAATGTTACATTTAATCAAGAAACTTTCATCTGTGATTGAAAATGTAACAAATAAAGTTTTAAAATTGTAAATGGCTATTTATATGCACAATACATTAAAAGATTTACAGCACTTTTACGAATTAAATTTCACATTTCTTATATATTTTTCTCCTATCCTATTTAATACATCCACTTACAAGTACATACAAAAATTTGGTGATCTACCTCGATATATATTTATTTTTCAATTCAGTTCTGGATAGAAATTCAGTCATTTTCATTTGTAAGTTTTCGTTAACATTTCTTATATGAATTTTAAAAAGATTTGATTAATTCGTTTTTGAGTCATATGACATAAAAAGAATTTTTTTCTTCACATTATTCTTTAATATTAGAAACGTATTCATTGCGACAACTAGGGACCGAATGTAAAGATTTTAAAAGATATATCGGTCAGCAGATCACTATTACTATAACGCAATATAGAAGCTACATTAATTTAATTAAAAACCATCATTATCTTTTGAAACCATAAGTATTTTAATGATTTGGAAATCACTTCAAAAGCCTTAAGATATTCTTCTTTAAGATTTAAAAGTCATTAAATGTTTTGAAGTATTTTCGGTGGACTCTGCTGCATTTTTAAGAGGGGATGAAGGTGGGGAGGGGCTAGAAGGAGGCGGATTCGAACTACCTATCTGCTTATACGTTACCGTACTACTGAACCAGAATACAATTTTCATATCGGTGAGTTAAATGGCACTTTTGTTTTTGCCATCATTGCTTCTTCTTTGAAAGAATTCTCAAATTCTTTTAAATCATCTTTTTCACCCATCCCATACAAGGATCTCTGATTGGTTGTCAACTTAAAAATCCTAACAGTTAGTCATACTGGTAAAGATACCCGATTAAAGCCCTTCGGCAGAGGCTAGAATTCGGAAAGTCTCTTCCCGATCGCTGACCGGACTTAGTCGAAAGCCATGTTGTTTTAACTGGTATTTTCTTAATTTTAAAATTCAGTTCTTTCATTTCAATAAATGCACTTTAGATTCATTAAATTAAATTCTGAGCAAGATAAAAGTCACCGTCATGCTACACAGCTTTTGAGAAGCAGAGATTAAAAACCCCGAGAACACTTTGTGCTACTGAAAGTCATCAATCCATTTCTGCCATTTCTAATTTCGACTTGTGTTATAGGAACAGCTTCACCCCTCCCCCTTCTTCTTCCAAGAGAGGAAAGTCTTTGTTGAGGGACTTTCCTAACGAGATTTAGAAAAAAGTTAACTTGCCAAACATAACTATCATATATGTACATCCTCTGTCACCTTGAGTGTCGTTGGAACGTGGTTCATTGGCGTCAATATTGTGTTTCGAACCGAGATGGCTGATATATTTTTTTTAGACCCGTGCGCCTGTCCTAGCCATTGGTAGTTCATTTAATGTTATTTTGATAAGGCTCTCTAGGGCTCGAAGGTAATTCGCGACGGTGATATACAGGGTGTTTCGAGAATCATGGGCAAAAATTTAAAGGCTGATAGAAAACATCCAAACACCATGTATTGGGAAGCATAGAGCGCGAGTTTTCTGACACATCGTCACTTTTACTATGGATTTCAGGAGGCATGTACGACGTACAACAATTAGGAAAAGGCTATGCCTCCTGAAATCCTCGGTAGTAAGGACGAGTAAAAAAACTCGCACTTCGTTCTTTCCATTACAGAGCCGTCCAGCAGTTGCTTTCCGGCAATGCATTATAGGGTGAAAATTGTTAGTTTAGACTTTAGATTAGAAATTTAGATGTTTTCTATAATCCCTTAAATTTATGCCTAGGAGTTTAGAAACACCTTGTTTCAAACCAAAATTTATAGACTGATATGGGCCATCCTCTAGTGTTCGAATTTCGGGTTACAATTTTACTTTACCAAAATAGAAATGTCTATTTCGAATGAAATAAATCAAAATACGAAGAATGCTTTTACGACAAATTGCTGGATATTATGTAAGATGATGAACGATAATAATGCAACCATTCCAAAATGGCAGAATTTTAATTGAACTTTATAAGATCGAAAACATACATGTAGTAATAACAATTATAAAAAAATATGAGAAAAGAGACTGAACATATTAGATTATTACTTTCCAAATGAAAGAGGGAAATTTAATTTCGAACAACTGACTTTTCAGAAATCTACTCTGACAAAACCTTTTTTATGCACTGAAATTATTTTATATATTTTGCTCCATATACAAAAAAAAAAAAACTTTTTTCACAAGTAATAATAAATATTGAAGAATGTAAACCATCTGGTTTCTTTTAACTTAAAACATATTCGGATTTTTTACGAGTTTTGTGTCATCAAGAATTACTGACATGCATATAATTACAGATATGATGTATAGAGATATCATAATATTATAGTTCCATACGTAAGAAATTTTATATTCTCTATATAAAGAACAAAATCACAAGACTATTTGAGCGTAATTTCTTACCTAAACATGCCAAGAAGAAAGATGAATTATATTAGAAAAATTGTATTTCAAATGTTTTTAGAACTTTATGACTAAAAATAACTGGCCTCAGAACTATTTATTTTTGAATAGTTTTTTGGAATTCCGGCTTAAATATAAATTAGTATTAAACATTAATATATTGTGAAAAAAAAGCTTGATTTTTTTAAATGAGTTTTATGTTGAATAACGTGTCGAAAGTCATACGAGAAAATATGTTTAAAGCCAAACATTTTACTCGTTACAAGAAATCATGAAGTGATCCACCCTGAAAGAATTTTAAAAAAAAATTTACGTACATTAAAACCGTTTTTTGTTACATGTAAGAAAAAATGAAGGGTAAATGCCATTGGTAATATAACTTTATAGATCATAGTCACGAGATGACATGAAAATGTGTTAACCAATAAATAAAAGTATGCATGTGCATTTGATAATAATGAAAGCTAACCACGTAAGCTACTAGCGTCGTCTTAAAGCATATTTCAGCGAATCATTCGTGAAGGTAGCGTGCCAACTTTTTTTAGCATAATTTATTTAGTCGGTTATCCTTGAACAGTTGATTTTTTTCTTACTATGAAAAAGATTCGATAAACCTTATTCAATACTGACACTCAAAACTGTTTCAATTGAAATTAAAAACTGTTTCCAATTTTAGTGTATTGTAATGTTATTGCAAAGCTGCAGTGTTTTCTTAAATGTAACGTTGAGAAATTGACTCAATATTTTTTTTCTCTCCAGAATGTTTACTGTGAAAATTTGCTGTTCTTCATAAATGCAGGTTCTCAGTAAAATTTATTGTAAACTCTACTGGACTTTATTGATTGGCTGGTTTTATGGGATATAATATAGAATAACAAAGACTTTTATCCATCTACTAAACTTATCAATATAGTATCTTTGTTTTCTTCATCTGTCGTTGAGTGAAAGAGAATAGTTGGAATTATTAATTTGGTCAATTCAAATGCTTATTAATGTTTTCACATCTTGCTCACACAATAAGGATTTATTTATTAAATTTTGATCTACAATTTCCAAAAAATCTTGAATAGCTGAAATAATTAGCTTAATAATTCTAGAAACTAATATATAATTAATGAAATATATGCAGAAAATTAATGTTGTAGTTATGAAAATATATATTGTTACCAATCTGTAATGACTCATCCCTGCAATGTTGTTCTTGCAAATGAAAAGAGACATTCACAGAGGCTTTATTGGACACTGAGACAGAGTTAAGAAATGACCTTTGAACTTGACGACAGATTTGGAGACAAACTGAGCTCAGAAAAATGCTAGATTTTTTTTAAATCTCAATTAGGAGAGGAGTTATGGAATCCTACTGAATTTTTCCTGCACCATCACACCTGGCCGGGACAGCTATTAATACGGAGAGATGCGAATTATGGGGAATCTGCAGCAGTTCACTTTCGAAATGCAAAATATTTCTACGCTGTGAATTAGTAAGCTAGTCAGCTGAACGTTATTAGAAGTGCTATTATTGTTATTATAAGTACTTTTTTGTATCTTTTTGTGTTGATGATCTATACAAGTACTCTTTTTCGTTCCTGTTGAGCTGCTAATCTGAACAAGCTATTAACGTAGGATTTTCCAACTAATTATCAAAGAATTCATTGTATTTTCCAATGTTCTGTAAAACCAGTTACTCGATAGATGGCACCACGAATCAGCGTCATGTGATAACTCATGCAGCTCCACCTATTACCGAATAAAACTGAGCGACCTTTCGTTCTCGCTCTCTTTCCCCCACTTTCCGCTTCACTTCTCCTCCGCATTACCTGCGTCGAAAGTAAACTCCGAATACCAGAACGCGTTCCAGCGCCTTTTGCCGCTATGGGTTAAATGAGGCAGCCAACTATTTTGCTCCGATGAACAGGTCTATTCGTCATCTCCTTTTGTAAATACACTCACTCTTCATCATCTCTTCTAATAAACGAAGTTCAACAAGTCGAGCCTCATCATTGAATTTCTAAAAAAAAACATAATGGAATTACTCCCTCCCCCTAGACAACCAACCCTTTGCGTAAGAGCAAACCATCGAAGATTCGGGATGTACAATATCATCACCCCATCGTCTACATTAATATGTACAAGTTCTGTTACCTGCGGAATGTCATTTCTTGAATATTTGTGAATAAAGCTTCAACTTCCATTATCCTCCTTGTTGTACTGGTTTCATTGTACACCTACCAGATGCTTTTTTTTTAATAATATTCAGATTTTTATGAATATAACAGTCATCGATTTAAATATTCGTACTACAATCGAAAATTGTTTCATATAATTTATTTTTATTTATTATTGCATTAATAGAATGTATGGTTTTGATCTAGATTGGAGAGAGAATCGAAAACTTTTTTTTATATTTTTAATTATTATTAAAATTACAAAGCTCCTACTGCTTGATTTGTTGCGTTTCATTTAAATAGTGATATTTTGATCTTACATTATAATAAAAGTGTGAAATGAATGAATTATAAAATCTTCATAGAGAAGACAGAATTTCATTAAACGTTTTAGAGCAGTCAATAACAAAACACTATAAATTCTGAGCATCTTCTATACTCTTTTAAACAATGTCCTGAGTTAAATCCTGTTTCAAAGTAAAATACTAATTAAAAGAAAAAACTTTTTTTTTTTTACAAATTGTATGAAATGAATTTAGAAAATCATTCTCATATGAATATTTAAATAATTATCACTGCCTTAATAAAATCGTTGATAGAAGAATTGTTTGTGTATATTCCTTTCAATACTTTTAAAAAATTTTATTTGCTAGTTATTATTACTGAGAATCGTTAAGTTTAATACCATAGTAATATTTATTTTAATGATTTCCAAACAATTATTTGAGTAACAGAAAGAGGAAATGAAGAACAGTTAAAATTTTCTGAAAAACATAATACCATTTGATTTTGAATAGTATATCCAATTGCAAAACCAAAACGAAACATCTCAAAAATATTTTTGAAAATTATAAATACTGCATAGATCTCAAAATATTGTTGAGATATCTAAGAGTTATACTGCCCGACTCCTTTAACACGCGGTAGTCGAAGTTATTAAACCGAGGATTAAGTGAACCTCAAGTTATATGATAGCCCAATTTATATTAATGCTAAAGTTCCAACACCGATACGAATTTTGGAACGTATCGGAATTTAATATACACGTTAAATTTCAGAGTAACTGGTAAATTCGAGGAAATAAATTTATGATCGTTGCAGCTATTTTTACAATATATGTCAACTGCCTGTTTCAAAAAAAATTACAAAAATTATTCATTAAAAAAACACTCATAATATTTAAAGAAAATTGAATTTATTGTTTTATCATTAATGGATAATCACTGTCAACTAATCATTAATGGATCATTAAAAAAAAGAATAATAAAAATTATGAGAGGAAAAAAGGGGGATATGACGCCGGAATGTCTAAGAGTGATATCACAAGCGATTGCCTATCGAGGAAGCCATAGTAATATTGCTTTTAAAATAGACTCGCATATTACAAACCGCGTGTTAAAGGTGTACAACCGTACTTTTTACATTACTAGTAATGTTCCCAGAAATATTTTATTAATTGTAAAAAATAAATAATATTTTATATTTTCATTGAGTTTTTAATAATTGTGTGTGTGTGTGTGTGAATGGAATAATATAAGTACAGACACAAACCATTGAACATCACAATGCAAGAAAAAAAACATGAGAACCTCATTTTTTTTTTAAATCGAATGTATTCAATTTATAAATCAGAACCACATTAGTAAAAATATGCTTAAAATCACTCAAGTTTACAAAAATTAAATATGAGAGAAATCTAACTTTAAACAAAAGATTTTTTAAAAAGATTACACTATTTGGAGATAGAAATCTATATTTTTCAGGAAACAGCCAAATTTTTAAGCAGTGACATCAATCCCACTTATCAATGTCGTCCCACTGATCTGTTTCAGCGATCGGACCAACCTCATTATCTCCAATCAGTAGCAATTTCATTTTCAACAGATTTAAAATAACTGGATCAGATATCGGTGATACAGGAGTTACGAATGAATCTCTCTCGGGTGCAATTGACCTCTGGATGACCTCGAGACCTGTGCTCGAACCTAACATTATTGATGACTCTTCGGTCTCTAGGGGAGCATTCCAGTTTACCAGTCCTTGATGATAGATATTTGCGAAATATGATAAAGTATGACCTTGGTTATAAATTCTATCGTAGCAGTATTTAGATTTCGAAGACTTTTGAGCTGTCGGAAAAAAATTTGGTAAATCACAACACCATTGTAAAAGTGTATTATATGATTTACCATTTGATGTAATTCTGCCGGTATTATCCAGGGAACCGAAGATGATGCCTTCTGGCATATGTATGCTAAGTACGTTTACTCCTGTCTGCAATAGACTGCATTGAATGAGCTCTCGTAAGGAAACTGCTTTTCGATTTTTCGCTGTTTGATTGGAAGTAATTTTCTTTTTCTCATCAGTATTCTTCTTTGAATAAGTGTTGCAGATAGAAATATTATTTATCGGATTCAGATGAAAATTTTTGTCAGGATTACCTTCTGTGATACATGATGCAGAATCATGAGCATTACAATGCAAAGAATTTTGCTGTTTTAATAAATTTGAATATCTTTTATTTATAAACTGATCTAAACACTTATTTTTTGAGAAAATATATTCCGCACTTCCATTTTTAATTTGATCTTGCGCATCGAGTAAATTAGTATCATTAAAATTTTTGCTGAATGCGGTTGATGAAGATATATATTTATTTGAAGTATCAGAATTCACATTATTACACTCTACAATTTTTAAAGATTTCTTGAGTCCATGTTGTGTTTCAGAGATTTTAGAGTTATCCATATTGACAAAATCACATATATCTTTTTCGGAATGATTATTATCATTCGTAAAACAGTAAGGCTGGTTGATCGTTTCTTTAGTAAAATTAGTTTCTATGTTATCAGGTTGTTTATCAATTAAAAATTCATCGTCTATTTCTTTATGAAAATTATTTTTATTATTATAAGAATTTAGTTCTGCATTTTCCTCAGCACTGGTTTCATTTGTTTCAATCGTTACAATAGACGTACTGGAATTAGCTGCATTTGAGCAGATGCTTTTAGAAATGGCATTGTTACAGTTTTGGCTGATCATTTCATTATTTGATACACAATTATTTTCAGGTGATTTAAAGAGCTTGGAGTTTATATTATTTCGACAAATAACATTTGTAGCACTTGGTATCGGGATTTCTTTGTGCATTTTATTCTTCCGTTTCCTCTTTTTAGTTGTATTTTCTAGTAAGGATAGAGATTCGCAGTCTGCACTTTCGGTAAATTTCAAAACAACTGGGACTTTCTCTACTGTTATATTGGAGCATTCTTCTACCAAAGGTTTGGTAATTTTTTCCTCGTTTTCTTTTTCTGTTGGAATTGCTTGTAGATCTTTATTCAGATCCTCTAAACTCTGAGTTTCATCCGAAGAATTAATTTCCATCCTCGCACTTTCAAATGAACAGCAATGTGATTCATTTTGATTATATTGTTCTATGCTACGAATCGATTCTGAAAATATTTCTTCGATCTCTTGTTCCTTCTGCTTCCCGTTGTTATTTTCAAAAGCCATAGTTTTAGAGTAGTTGTTTATATTTTGAGACTGAACGTGACATATTTTTGCTTCTGATTTGCCATTGTAATAATCACTTCTTTTTTTGGTATTTTTTCCGTCTCTTTCAAATTTCATTACTTGTAAATCTCCATTCGAGTTTGTAGATTTTTCGTGTGCATCTCCAATATTAATTGTTCTTTGGAAAGTTACACATGAATTGTAAATTGAATCACTTGTGTTTACAGATCGTAGTTTTCGAGACTGTCCAGTGCTAGATTGAATTTCTCTAAAATTAGCATTTGATTTTATTACTTTTTTTCTTGTAATACTATCAACTTTTTGCGGGTTTGATATAATACTGTTATCTGCCTTCTGCATTTTAGAATCTGCTAATATAGATAAAGTATTTCTTTGAAGTGGTTTTGATAACCCTGGTTTATTTCTAATGGTGTTAGAAAAAGAATTATGCATAAACTCTGAACAGTACTCTTTATTAAATTTTTGTTTCTCACTTTTTGGAAAATTGTCTGTTTCACTTAACAAGCTGTCATGTAGAAATCTGAGATACTTTAATTTTGAAAGAATCAGAATTTCATTGGAATAATCAGTCTGGTATTTTGTTTTAATATTACTGCAGTATTGTTCTGTTTTCTGCAAAATAGGTCTCATTTTTTGAAGTAATTCAAGAGCGTGATTTTTATTTGCTGTTGAAAACCGTCGATCTTTTAATACTGAAGCAATTTTATACAGTTTAGTTTCAATTTTTTCCAGCAAGAATTGTTCCTTTTCAGGAATGCTATATTTTTTCATAGTTCCTTGATGATTGTTACGATCAAGGGGCATTTCTTTTTGTTTTTGTTTGCATTTTTTGTTTCCCGTTAATGAT
This sequence comes from Nephila pilipes, assembly GCA_019974015.1. Lineage (NCBI taxonomy): Eukaryota > Metazoa > Arthropoda > Arachnida > Araneae > Nephilidae > Nephila > Nephila pilipes. Next base: position 527,766 of record BMAW01041679.1, on the reverse strand, counting down.
ATGGCTTTGTGATTCAACATTTCATTACTTTTCCTCCTTTTTCTTGAGGTTTTTCTTCCTTTTTTGTCCAAATACTCTTTTAAAATCTCAATGTCATTATTTGAATTAAATTCTTCAATTGCTTGGAATTTTTTCTCAAATTCGGCGTTATCAAGGAAATTTCCATTGTTTTTTTCTAGTTCAAGACTTTGAGCACGGGTATTATATCTTTTTCTCTTTCGAAAAACTGTCGTGTCATTATGATAATCATTTAAATTGAATCTAGGTAGTTTTAACATTGAATTCTCTTTCTCATTATAATTTACTGTAGAAGTAGCTTGAAGTAAAGAAATGGCCGTAGATTGGTTTGAATTCTTATTTTGCTCTGCATCAGAAAATTCATTCTGATTTTTTGAGCATTCTACTCGTACAATCTCTCTTGGATGTGAAACATGTATATGATTTTCTGTTTTTTTAAGATCTTCATTTGAGACTTTAATTATTTCATAATTAAAATCAGATGTATCTCCATTTTTCTTACTTAATAGTAATTTGTTATTTTCTGTTGAAACCTTTTTCTCTGGATCCTTCAAATCATTTGCCAATATAATTTGTACATGTTGTTCTTCACCACAGTTGTTATTCATAAGATTGGTTTCGCTTTCCACTGTTTGATTTGCACCCAAGTCACTTTTTGACGCATGCTCAACGTGTTCTTCGCAATTCTTCGTATTTTTCTTTTCATCATGATTAAATTTCAAATAAAAACTTTGTTTGCTCTTTTCTTTATCTTCACTTTCGGTATTTGAATCAAACCGAATTTCTGTATTATCTACTTGAACATTGTTTTCGAGGAAAGTTTTCTTACCTTGCTTTTTCAAAGCTTTACAGTTTTCTTCATTCATATCGGTGGTTGCCCACGGTGTCTGAAAACGAATCAAGCAGCGCGTTGATTTCGTTTTAAAAAAATTTTTAATGCTATTTTCTTCCTTTTTACTTTGTAAACTATCAGTCATGCCAATATGATCAGAATCCATACAGCTATTAGTTGTTTCATCTGATCTAATATCTGCAAATTCTGTTACAATTTCAGCCTTATTTTTAAGGTCAGTTTTGATTATTGGATTTCTAATTACTCTAATATTTTTGACGTAATCAAATTTATTTGTAAAGCATTCCAATGTTAGATCACTTATCTTTTTATTTCTGTCAACGTCATCAGTTCTTTGAGTTTTGTCACATTTATCCAATAAAGAAGGAGAACATGAACACATTTCATCAAGATTTTCAATAAATTCATCTTTTTGATTCGTATCGAGTGATGTATTACAGTTAAAACTATCTTGCGGATTTTTACATATTCTTGAATTTAATTCGGAACAAGTATCTGATTTCATCAAGTTATTAATCTGACAAGTATCGTTACATTCATTTCCCCAAGCCAGTTTGTTTTCTTCTTTTGAAAGATCATAATTGTCATTAGACCTTTTTTCTTTCAAAATAGTAATAATTGAAGCACCTGAAAGTGCTAATTCGGAACAGCTGATAGGTGCAAGATCCTGTTTGACAGAATGCGACGTATTTTTATCAACTAATACTTCATGTTTCCTGTCAGTCATACATTGATCTTCATAAATGGTGACATCGCTGTCCTTTTCGAGAAATTTACTTCTAATATTTTTGGAGTCTTTAAAAGATGTATCTTTCGCATGTTTGTTTTCCGAATTCCAAATATCAATATTGTCTTCTCTGTTTTTAGTAGATGATAATGGAGCTTCAAATAAGTCTTGAGAATATGAAATATTTTTAAAATTGTGGTCTGAATCAAAATGTAATGAACTATGAGTATTTTGAATCGAGATGACGTCATATGCGTGGTCAGACAACAATGTTTTTTGTGATGATGAACTTAGAAATAATGGTTGAGAACAATCAAAATTGTCTTCCGAATAGGATATATGTTGACGTAAAGAATTTTGAGAATATTCTCTCACAATTTCGTCTTTTAGTGCGACTGTATCACTTTCGTCATTTGAGATCTTGGTATCGCAAGTTTCCTCGACTTTGTCATTTATTTTATTATCATTCACGAAATTTTGAATAATAGTATTTTTTTCAGTTTGAAGTTCATTAAGATGTCCATAAATGCAATTTTTGAAATTTGATTCAGATTTTTGAGAGCACGGAACCTCTTTGTTTAATTTATAAATCAAATTTTTAATCAAATTGTCATCTATTAAAGCTGTAGAATCAACTGTAAGATCATTTATAACATACGAATCTATATTTATTTGATCATTGCAAATGTCGACTAAATTACCGCAAGATATATTTTTTTGCAACTCAGAATATTCATCCATTTCATGATTTCCTGATAATTCAGAACTTGCATTTACATCTCTGATTGATGAAAGTGTTTTAGCGTCGTTATTCATTCCACTTTTCATTTCACCTTTTGTAGGTATGTTATGAAGTAATGGCATTTCTGGACTTATAACATCCGAATCAAAATACTTAGAACCAATTCCAAAATAAGTCATTTTTGCATCATTAATGTCTGATGATTCAGAATCAGGGATAATTTCGTCAAAGGGCTGAACTGTATCAGTCATTTTCATCGAGATATATTCTGAAAAGTATAAAGTTTGGTTTTAATTTAAATAAAAATATCTAATTCATAATTAACTTTTATTTAAGATAAATATACTTTTTTAAGAATTATTAAATCATTTTGAATAAGATAATATTAATACATTAAACGAATTATAAGTATAAGACTAGGCATAAAATTGCTTAAAATAAGCAATAAATATATAGTAGAGCATCGATTATTAGAACACCGATCAAACGAAACATCGGTAAACCGATAACGTTTCAGTCTAAATTCAAATTTATAGTCCACTCAGAAGTTCTCTTGTGGTCTTTAGTGATTTCTGTACATATCAGTTTATTATTAATTGCAATCATATCTAATTATCGTAATCATATCTACTCATTTGATAAGTACAGGGTATCTGGCAACCACTTGATAAGTATTGTTGGATCCCAGAACGTGTGGATATTCGTTGATTTTTCTTATAAATAATACAATATCATTAATATGAACTATTGTGTTCAGCATAAACTTCACATGGTGTTAAATTGAAGTTTGTTAAACTGTTAAAAATCTACGTTACCTGACGAAGATAATTTCTGAATCAGCAATTCTGTTAAGTAAACATATTGTGAATATCTAAAAATGAACTTCTTAAACTACTTAATGAGATGAGTTTCACTAGAGGAAATGTCTCGAACTAAGAAAAAGTAGCAGCAGAAATTCGAAGACTTGTGATTGCAACAGAAAAAAAAAATTTTGAAACTTGATGCGACTAAGGTAGCTATTTTACTGAATCTGCTAGGTGATAAAGGCTTATCGGATAACACGTTCAAATTCCAAGACTATTCCAGCAAGGAGAACTTTACTGACGAGTTTGAGGAATATTGCATTGCGCGTTAGAAAGTGATATTCGAAAGATACAATTTTTTTTTTTCCTGCTCCTATGAAGATGGAAAGAATAGATATTTTACACAACCGAAGTCCCGAGCAGCATCATTATAGTTTCAAGAACAAGATGAGTCGCTCATTCGTGGTCGAGTTATTCTTGGAACTCCTGACAAGGCTCTGAAACAGGGGTAATGAATCGTACATTACAGTGGCTGTGCTTTTACGTGCATGCAAGACAGATTTTGGCAGTTTTGAGACATTGTTAGAATCAGTACCGATGCCGAACTCTTCAGCCGGACAGACGTATTTGATTGTGCTTTTGACCTTCTGCAAAAATACAATCTGTCTCTGACAAAATTAACTTATGTAGCTACAGATGGAGCTCCTTCGATTACCGAAAAAACAATGGTTTTGCTTCATTTCTGCAAAAAATAAAAGTAAAATTTATGATAGAACCAAGATTCAAAATACACATTGCATTATACATCAAGAAGTATTATATGCGAAGGTAATTAATAGGGAACATGAAATTCTTTTAGTCTATCAAAATCACTAATTTCATAAAATCTCGAAATTTAAACAGCGGCAGTTATCCTGCACAAAGTTTCTTAAAAGCAACTCTGTGATTTGAAAGAAGAAATATGCCAGTCCCTAATTAGTAAGAATCAAAATACAAGTTGATTTTTTTACTCAACATGGTTGCAAGATTTATCCTTCATGGTCGATATAATAAAACACTTCTACGATTTAAATTTGCAATAGCGAGGAAAAGATCAGATCTTTGCAAACATGTGTGGTTAAGTTAAAGTATTCAAATTTAAGCTAATTCTATGGAAAAAGCAGTCAAAAAATGAAAATTTTAAAACCCTTTTCGTCATCCAAAATGAACAAAATATCTTTAAGTGAAACCGCATTGCTTAAAGATATGCAGAAAAAGATTAAATTTCAGAAATGAACTTGAGATAAGATTTAGAAATTTTAAGGAAAAAGAATTGAAAAGAAAATTTATTTGGAAAATAAATTTCATTGATCTCTTAAATTTATTCTATAGATAAAGCATCTGTACCTAATAAGATGCATGCAGAAGTAATTGAAATGCAATGTAATTCGGGTTTAAAAGCGAAATTCAGTGAAATTGGCATACCAGAATTTTACAAATATTTACCTGCCAGGTTTGAAAATACTCGAAAATTTGCATATGAGATAATTTTTGTGTTTGGAAGTACACATCAGTGTGAACAGTTATTTTCACTTATGAAAGCAAATAAGTCTCTTATCAGATCCAGAATTACTGACAATCACCTTGTAATAAAACCTTTGAAAGTAATCACTGCAAAGTAAACAAAATTTCTCCCGAAGTAGAAAAGTATGCCGAGCAGAAGAGATGCCAAATATCAGGGGAAAACATTAAAGGTATAATTGTTTTAGTTTGCTTTTTCGACACATCGAAATATACCTTTTTTTCTTTTATCAATGAAATGATAAAAAAAAAAAAGTATTTTTTTTTTTTAAATCTTTTTTATTACTATCTTTTTAAGTTTCTAAATAAAAGCGGGGAATCTTTACTTAGAGGGGTTGAAAGTTTTTTTGAAACGTGCCTGAAAGAGGCTAAACGTGGATTAGAATTTCTTGTACTATCTACAAATTAAAATTTTCAAGAGGAATATTTCGACATTTAATACAACTTTAAATCGTTTTTGTATTAAAACGGAACAAAATTAGTTTCATTACTAATAACTCAAATGGATCTAAATTATGATATTAAAAAATTTCCTAATTAACTAACTCAGTTCTCTCTTTAACTTCTTAAAAAAAAAGTTTCATCACAATTAGATACCCTATTTTTCCCCTCGCGTATCTGATTTCGCATCTCGAAATAAGCCTTAATTTCAAACTCCACAAAATAGTATTTGAAATGTTTTGAGTTATGAAGGATTTAGATTGATTTTTTTTTTCAAACTTGAAGATACAAAGTTTTCTAAATATCAAAATATATATAAAAAAAAAGTAATTATGTTAAAAATATGAATTAATAAAAATAGTTACGAAAGAAGAAAATTGTAGCGTACAAATTTTTTTAAGTATTTAGATTCTCATGACATAAAACTCCTAAACTCAAATTTTCATGCAACAATTCAGGAAATTTCAAGGTTAAACTCAAGATTTAAAATTGCTCACCTTAAGGCTCCCGTCTACCCACCATTTTGATTTCATCCGCTTAATGTAAATCCTATGGAATTTCGACTTGAATTCTCCTATCTTTACTAATTGATTTATTTGAATGCAATAAAGTGCATCCGAAAGAACAAAAAATAATGAATGCTTCTGTGGAATTACACTTTTCCTCCGATTCTTAAAAATATTTGAAAATACTCTTTAAAGACCAGAAAACTGAAAAACGAATGATTAAAATAAGAATAAAAATATTTTTAAAAATCTCAGGGAAAAAGTAATTCCACAGAAGCATTCATTATTTTTTGCTCTTTCGGATGTACTTTATTGCATTCAAATAGACTAAATAGTAAAGATGTGAGAATGAAAGTCAAAATTCCATAGGATTAACATTAAGATGATGAAATCAAAATGGCGGGTAGACGGGAGCCTTAAGGGGTTGTTCATAATGTTAAATTATCGATCCACTTATCTCATAATGTTAAAAAAAAAAAAGGAAAAATATGAATTCTTTGTGTGAAATAATCTAATGTTTATGTAGAATCTTCTTATGACCACCAGGACTCTTTCTATTCAAGTGAAAACCTAATTACGTACATTTATATCGATTTTTATTTAAGTAACTTTTACAGACTTGTGCAAATCTAATAAGCAGTACTTGAAGAATAACTTTTACTAATTACGTCTGCTCTAGACGTAAGATAGAGGTCTGCCTTCTATCTATGTAATTTGATGCAGTGTCTGATTTCTGACGAGTACAGCCCTCTAAATGGTTTTCTTTGAATAACTCTGGAACTAGTGATCAAATGAAACATGGAACATATTTGGAACTATTTAGACTATACTCTCTCTAATTCCACAAAAGTACCAGGTTTTATAATTAAAATTGTTTTTACGTTCTTTAACTGTGTCAATTTAATTTTGACCATTAACATCATAATTCAATTTTCTTTGAGTTATTAACTTCGACACCAGTTTTGTCCGATAGTAATGAGAATTGTAAAAGTTATTAAGGGTGTTCTTATTTTGATGATTATACATTTTTGTGTACCCATATGATTTCCACATCAGTCTTTTTCAATTCATGTTTGATTAGTGTTCCAATTCTTCTTTTCTTTTTTCGTCATATCTTTGAAATTATGACTTCCGATTATTTTTAAATGTGTTTTAATGGATTTAAATCTGGTGATTTTATAGTGGGTGTAGAGCATTTTAGGGTTATTGCAGAAATACTGAAGACTAACGTTATAAACCATTATGCTTCGGAAGATTTTTTTGATAAAATTCGAAAATTCTTCGAAATCCTAGTTTTCTAGACGATATTTTTAATTTAAAAAACATTCAAAAAAATTAAATGATCCGTATTTCCAATAAACATAAGATTATCTAATCCTGATACCGACATAGAACTCCATTCTTAAGCAGACCACTACCTTTTCAGATTCAATAAAATGTTTTAGATTAACCTCAGTCATAATTAAAAGTATTGATTTTACTTTCATCGACAAAATGGTTGTAAATCTAGTACTGTGTATGCTTATTTATTAGGATTTCTGCTATTACAAACTACATCCTTTAATTTTTCGAGCTCTCCCCCCAAAAAAGTTTTATTCCGGCTATCACTTAAATAATGCAACAGAGGCAATTACTCGCTATACAATTTCGGAGAAAATGAATAAAATAAAATGTTTTATAATTGCACATCTATTTATTAAAGAAATTTGGCGATTTTTAGTTGAATAATATGCTTATCTCTCTAAATATACATCATTACGGATGTTTTTCTTCTTTTTTGCTTTCAATTTGATTTTCGTTTTTTAAAGATCTCAGTGATCGAAAAACACTAGAATGTGTAGACTTCATTTTCAAATGTTTTCAAATATATTTATTTCTTTTGTTGTGGACAATAATAAGTTTTTGAATCTCATTCGACGTTTATTTATTTCTTTATATGTGATATTCGGCCCATTTTGTAATTTAGTTTCAAAAATTTTAATAAAATAACATTTAAAGTTAAAAGACAAATAATTGCAAAGCGTTGCCATTGAGTGAATGGAGTTTCCAATCGCAAATCAGAGTGTTGTAAATATGGTAAATTTTAAGTTTTTCTTGAAAACAGAGTTCCTTATTTACTGGATTCCAGGTGTTTTCTCCTAGACAAAATAATTTTGCTTGAAATTTCAACAAATTACAAAAACCTTCAATTCCGCAATTTTTTAATCCAAAGTAAGATGAGAGGGTAAATTTTTTGATTTAAAAATAGAAGCCTCACAATTTTTTGCTGTTTTCCAGCGTTGCGATGCAATTAAAATAGAAACAAACAACTAAAGACTTTTTAAGTCAGTTCTATATTCGGGATAGCTCCGGTTACATCCTCTTCACTTGACCGAGGCTCAAAATTACGGGGTCCGTTACCTGTTGTCCCAGTCTTGATTCGAGTGCGACGTTAATATAACCAAACCAGTCTATATTCGGGAAGAGAAGGGAATAAGATTTCCCATTACACAGATTTTTCATTTCTAAGAGTACTTTTATTTCATTTTTCTTCAAATATTGATTTCTGTTCATAAAAATTTAGCAATATAATTTTATTCAAATGTATCTAACAATGGTTTGGATAACAACTCACATTTGGTTTGGGGCTACGGCGCCTTCTCTTAAAAAAAAAAAAAAATGAGGCCGTGGCAGCCTACTGGTCATGGTAGTGGATTCGCGGCTGGAGGTTTTCATCGAGTCGGTGGTTCGAGCCTTGAGGCCATTAAAGACTCACTGAGAAGTATGGGAGCCACTCACATATTGAGTGAGTGATTTTATGTTAAGACATTCGAAAATAGTTAGGATGAAAGTGAATAAAGACGGATTTACCAATTTTCTGGACTTTGTTTCATGGAAAAGTGCTATTTTGTTTTTGTGAACAAAAGATGGAGAGTTTAAATTTTCTGTTAGGAAAAAAAAAAAAAAAAGGAACGCTTGAAAAAGAAAAATTGCATTGATTACAATTTTTTCAAAAAAAATTGCTTGATTATAAATTATCTTAATGTAAGAAAATGGAAGAAAGTAAAATAAAATTAAAAAAAAAATTTGCCACAAAAAGTTCTATACCAAGTTTTGCAAAGGACAGATTTAGCCACCCAAGGTGCGCTTTTTTTAATAATTATCATTGCACTACTCAATTAATTGTAAGAATTAAAGTAAACGATGAAATTATCGAGAAATGGACAAGAGTAAACTTTCCGGTAATAAAATTGAAGGAAACGATACTTTATTAAATTGAATATATTTAAGCTAAATGTAATTAAAATTGAAGCAAACAATAAAAAATCGAAAAGTTATCTGGTGCGCCAAAAGTGATCCTATTAAATCAATAGCCCCATGGGCGGCTAATAAATGTGTGTATTATTCGAGAAAGAAGATTCAGACATTACTTCGACAACAAATAGCCATAATCATTCCATAATACATAAATCTAAATAATGCTCACTGACGGATATTCTGAGACAAACAGTACGTTTTAGATGACTGACATTTTTTTTTTCAAGGAGGAAGACCTTCAGTATTTCATTAAAAAATAATTATCAGAGTTTATTGCACATTTATAATTTTTATAACTTAATTATTAAGACCTAAAGCTTTTAGATTTTGGAATTAAAATCATAAGTTTGGAATTTATTAAACCATCACAATATTCAAAAAATAATTAAAACTGTTATATTGTTAGAAATTTTAAGAAATTTCTGAAGGAGAAATAAATTTTAATAAGTTTATTTTACCATTCAAGCACACACATAAAAATGTCTTATTCAATATGATATGATCAGATGTAAGATTAAATTTTATATTTAATTTGCAATTCTGCTCAGGGTATTTTTCAGTGATATCTGCTAGTACTTCTCGTAGTTTTTTTTTTTTTTTTTTTTTTTTTTTTTTAAGAAAGGAATAAATCACTTGAATGCATTTCCTTCTTTCTTTTTCGAAAAAAAAAATTAATATAACTTCAGTATTAAGTGCTTGATAGCAAATCTTATTATTATTTTTAATAAGCAGCCACAGTTACATTAATCAGTGGCATTTCAATAAAACATTGTAATAAAAGCTAAATAAGTTTCTCATGCATTAAAAAACCTCCTAATATATTTGTTATTGTGAATTTCCCGTTTAGAAGACAATCCGTGAAATTATATGAACAATTATGAATTAAGCGCCGAGGAATAAGTAACATGCGGTATGAATTAATAAATATTCAAACTAATGGTTTTGGAAATACTTTACTGAACTCTTTCAGTATACAATGATTAATTACTATAAAATATTTGCAAATGCTTCCAAAATTCAACAAGTTTCACCATAAAGAGTCCTGAAATACATCCTACATTGTGCAGTGAAAGAAAATTTATTCATGTCATTATTTTTAAAATAGACATTATTTTTTTACGGATATGTACAGAAGATAAATAAGATTCGGTGGTTCTAAGGCTATTTTATTGCATATTTAAAATTTTACGGAGGAGTTTCAGATAATTTAAAGTAGTATTAGACGATCAGTGTAGGGGGGAAATTGGAATTCGAAGGAGGCAGACACCTTCCACCCTTCCTACAAAGGAAAATCATCGCATTTAAACAAGTAATACTTAAATACTTTTAACGTATCGTTCAGTTCCTTCGGAATCGTTAGAAATCGATATGTTTATACCACTAAGCTATGATGAATGTTCATCTCATCTATAATTTCTAGATTTTCGCACTCTTTTTCACACTCTCCCTCTTTCTTTCGTTTAGAGTTTCACAAGTTCTTTCATAAAAAATGCTCAGAGAACCAAAGAAAAAGTTATGGACATGCTTTGAAAAAAATAGTCTTACTTCTCTGAGTTGCTTTCGTATTCCAAGGATATTTGTATCACATTTGAGGACAACTGATCTATAACTTTTAAAAGCATCTACTAGAAATCTTTATAAAAGACATTGAAGTTTATTAGAATAATAATCAATGAGTTTGAACAAATTACCCGAAAGTTTTGCTTGTAATTGTTATAGTTACTTGAGATTATGAAAATTTTCTCAATATTCTATAGACAGAAATTATAATAAATATATATGGAGTAAATTGGAGAGGAAAGTAAATAATTATGGTATTCGAAAGCTCATTTGAAAGAAAAAAGTTTTGATGCTACAATAAAAAAAAAATCTTACTTTTTTAAAAAAAAAAGTTCTAGCTGAATTAATCCTGAAGCGCAAGGAAGATTAATAGAAAATATTTTTCAATCATAATAAATATAAATTATACATAAAATATTAAAAAAATAATTTTAATTTCCCGGGAAACAAATGTGAGCCATTGTATAGGTATTATGAAAAGCATTACAAATCATTTGTATATAAAATTTGAATATTTTTTCCATAAACAATAATTGCTTAACTATTAAGAAATTAAGATTACTTATTTTTTAAGGTATCCGTACATCTTTACCACGTCATTTTTGTCAAAATTTTCTATTTTTTAATTTTAATGTCCGTTTAAAATTTAAACTTTTTTTCCTTTCTAATAGTGTTTAAGTTTTGCTTATACTTTATTTAGAACTTAAGTTACAGGGATTTGAATTTCACTCGGAAGCTAATTTTTAATTGCATTTGAAAGTTTATTTTTGATTTTTCTCAAAATGAGTTTTATCGACATATTTACATATGGCAACATAGATATCAGAAAAATTTATGAACCAAATTAATTTAAATTTTGCAAGTATCTTCCTTATATAGTTTTTAAGAGCCCTTACTACTTTCATGGTTGTAAAAGTGATACGTTTTTAGTAACAAATGTGTAAATCATGTATTGTTATAACTTTTTTTTTTAATTTTTCATTGTTATTTGACTCGAAATAGAAAAAAAAAAAATTATGGTAATATGATTTTCATCATGAAAGTAGTACCAGCCCTAAAAAATTTTATGATGAATAAGATAAAATTTACAGAATAATGATATTTTTGTTTACTTTTAAGTTATGAGCGTTATTCTGATAATCAATTTATGTACTATTTTCACCATGTTTTTCACCCTAAAGAAAAAAAATTTTTGGAATTAAAAGCAGATTATTAAATGTGCTTCTCATAGTTTTAGGTTATATTTTAACATTAAAATATATTTTGTTAGCAAATATCAATGGATTTCAAAAACTTTTCTCTGAAGGTGTAGAGATACCTTAAAACCATCTTCTTACAAATAGAAAAAACCATTGTTTAATTTGCCTTAGTAGTCTTTCGAACTACTTTTATTATTTTTGAATGGTTTTATTTTTCGAATTAAAATTTTAAAGTAAAATAGGTAAATAAAAATGCAATACAATCCGAACCCAATTGGAATTTAATTTGACTCCCAAATTGCTATTATTTTTAATATTAAACGTTATTATAATTTATGGTAGATAACGTTACCATTCTATTTATAAATTAGACGTAATGTATTTATTTTCTTTTTGTAAAATTCAAATCTTATCACAATGAAGGAAATATCAGAAGTAAATAATGAGTTGTTCTGGTTAAAGTCATGTGCTATATTTCCAAAGCTCCATTCCAAGTGATGTGCTAGTTTCCTTATATATCAATAAATTCTTAAAATTAACTTATAAATAAAAAAAGAATAACTTACCTGATTCATAGATTGCATGATTTATTGTTCCTTACAAAAAATTCTTACTCTGTTTATATATATATATATATGTATATAACTAGATACATAACATAATTTTCCGACAAATCGTCTGTCATAAATATATTTCTAAATTTTACAATAAACAATTTTTTGTTTTACAAATTAAATTTGCGTGTGTCTTATTCTTTGAAAATAATTTCAAATCGTATAAGATAGTTTTGAACAACTATTTTTGGGATCATCCTTTCCCCATCACATTAGATTCAGCTAATGCTAAGCCTTGAGTTTCGTTTTTCTTGTCAGCTGTTTTTACGTTACAAACTGTGTGAACGTAAAATGTTAGGATGCTCTCTTCAAATTAATTTTTATTATTAGCTATGTGTACAAAATTGTTGTTATTTTAATGATGTTCATTTTAAAAGGGAATGGAAGGCTTGAATATGTTAGGAAACTTTTTTCATAAATATGACATCAGAATCAAGATCTTCTGTAGCAGCATGGAAGCGTTGCAACCTTTGTGCTGAAGTAACTTTTAAAACTGCTCAGGAGTTTAGATTGCATTTACGACAAAAGCATTGTAAAAAGGAAGGAGGATCTTATGTATGTTGTTACGGTAAAAATAATATATGTGGCTCATTACCACTTGAAGGAGTAAGCGATCAGGATTATGAATTCCACGTTGTAAAACACCATGTATTAACATTTACTGGTATGTGAATATCTAATGTTTGTGCAAGTATTAAATACATGTTGCAAATTTTTTTTAAATTTAATATTAAATGAAAAACAACTGTATAGATTTTAATTATTGGTTTTTTGAAATTCAACTGGTTATATATTATTTTATAAATAAAAAAAAATTATAGATTGAATTCAAGCAATGAATGTTTTGAATTTATGTATTAAATTTTAGAGTAGACATGGTATAAATTAAGGGATGACATTCTTTGTTACTATATATCCGAGAATATTTTCACTTTTAAGAACTTTTCAAGTATAAATTAAAGTAATTTATATTATCAAAATTTTATATATTCTTGATCAGTTAGACAAATGCTGGACTTTTAATATATTTTCAGGATTGTGTTACATTCTCTAAATAATTTATTATATATAAGGGCTTATAATGTTTATTTTTGCTTAAAAATGAATTTTATCTGAATACTTATTTTGCATTATTCTTAACTTTTCTGAATATTAAAAAAATGTTTATTTTTATCAAGATTTTCGAATTAAACTCCATAAGTTATGTTTTTTATATTCTTATTTGCTTGATGCAAATGATTTTGCTTTTTATTTCTTACTGAAGCTTTGACTCATTGTTTTTGTGAACACAATTGTTAATGGGCTATATTAGCAATTAATATAGTTTCTTAAATACATAAGCAATTCAATATGTGATATATTGAGACTATTTTGTGTCAGTAAAATTGGTCATGCCCTTAATTAATTATAATATCTAGGAAAAATATTCTAATGTGTAACTGAGAATTTTATTAACAAGCTTCCTTGTCATATTCATTTATAAAAATTAATGTTTTTCTCTCTCATCTTGTAGAAATAAATAATATTACTAATGTATAATTAATGTAATTATAACTTCTAATTTGTTTTGTGAAATGTATTCTTTGCCATTAAATTAAAATATTATTTTCATATGTTTTGTTTTTTACTATTATGAAGTGGCTCATTCATTCTCTTCTTATGTAAATATATTGATAAACTCTTGCTCTGAATTTCTTTCATTATTCATTAGTAATTCTATATTTTATAGTTGATGATGATTATTCTCAAGAAGAAAAATTTGTGGAAAATCTTCGCCAAAAATATGCTCATATTTTTACTGCTACAGAAAACAATACCCAACCAAATGTTGTGGTAGATAAATACCAATGGACAATTTACAATAGCTCACAAAATCTTCCAGCTGTTCTCAATGATCCTCGTAAAACAAAACGTGAATATGATCTTTTTACTAAAACCTGGAGTGATAGTTTTGTGGAAACAGCTAGTTTACCTCCAACATATTTACCTGATATTTCATATAAGAACTTTGAATTATATTTAAAACATATAAGGAGAGTAAGTATATTTCAGTTATTGGAAGTTTACATAAAATATTAATTTCATTACGTGATTTTTGTTGAAAATGTTTTTTTCTATTCTGTTATTGCCTATAATAAGATTTAAATGAAGGGGGGGGGGTCTATTTGTTTCTTTCCATTATAGCTTTGACATATTTCTACAAAGGGGTGATCATTGCTAGTTTTAGTTATTTCCTAGCAGTAATTATACCAATTTCTTGCTATCTCGTCTTAGCTTTAAAACAAGTTAACTCAACAAAAGTATTTTAAAAAAAGACGTGTTTTTTATCCTTTAAAATGTTTTTAGAGGATTGTGTCTTGAAACTAGAGAATATGTTACTTTTTCTAGTTCAGTACATACTTTTTTTATGACAATAAAAAAATTAATTGTTCGGATCATAAAACTTTATCTACTATGCATTATCAGATTGGTGTAGATTATTTTCAAAATGCTAATTTAAATATTTTGCACTAAACCATTCTTGTAATTTTGTTGATTTGGTTACTGGATATCATATCCATCTATTGAACAAAATGGTGCAGTAAATAAGTGCCTTTGTACCGATATATAGGCACTTATTTAAATGAATTCGAGTGATGTTGCATACATTCCAAATGAGTGCTCATGATATTTTTAATTTCATGCTTGTTCTTTAGTCCAGTCTTAAGGATTGGAAGGGATTCTTTTTAAGTGCAATGTTTATTGGTATTTTTTTTTTTTTTTTTTTAGTTTGTATATTTTATTTAGTTGTTTAAGGTGTTATAAATATGATTATCTCTTTTCCACATTTGTTTTTTTTTATGGTTTGCATATGTTTCAAAGGGAATTTCAGGGTTGATACCTTTTGAACTTAATTAATATTATTTTTGTATAAAAGAATTGTAAGCTTGAAAAAATGCTACAAAAGTTTGGGGCAAATGTTTAATACTAATCATAGATACAGAGAAAGAATTAATCTAAATGAATCAATATCACCCTAGTAAGACTTTAAACTAGAATACCTATGTATATGCTTTATAAAATTGTTTTCTTATATTATGTTGAAAAGCATGATTACTAGAAAATTTTCTGAGGAAATACATTGAAAACATATTAAAACAAATATTTATCTAATTATTGTAATTTTTAATTGTTATTTTCACTTTTTTTTTTAAAAAAAAAAAACAATTGTACATTTAAGAGTCTCAATGCCTTTTCTATATTTACTTCCTCATATCTATAGAAATTAAATTTTTCACAATATTAAAATTACAATAAAAAAATTAAGTTGAAAGTTAATATGAAATGAAAATCAACACTCAGTGCATCATAATCTGTGCTTGAGAAACATTTATCAACCTAAATTCTTTGCTGAATAGAAAGAACTAGTATTCTGATTGCTTGAGTGGTTAAAATGGTTGTTGGTAAATCAGGCTTGCAACAATTTGGTTTAAAATATCATTTGCTTAGAAGTTTTTAATTATAAAAACTGATTATTATTATTTTTTTTACTTTTTAGGTTTTTTTTATTAGTGTTTTTAGATATTTGTAGATTCGAAGTATATTTATGTGTCAAAAACAATAGTTTATTCAGTGTAATGTAATCATTTTCTAGTATTCTAACTTACACATTTAATTTCTAGTATTCTAACTTACACATTTAAAAATATAATAATGCACCTTTTCCAGATAACAAATGAACGTTCAACTCAGCTTTATGGTATGACTTTAACTAGTTACGAGAAAGATTTTCAATGATTTACACTAAGATATTAACATATACAACTGCTTCTACTAATAAACAAAATAAAAATGAAAATAAGGCCATTTAAATTAAATATTACATAATTAAAACATTTGTCTAATTGTGATTCTCGAAATTCTAAGATTATGGTTTTCTCAGCTCTTGTCAAGATAAAGTCTGACCATGCTGGCTGTGTTATCAATAATGGAAGTACTCATCTATTGTAAATTTCCCTCTTTTGTTGTACAATTATTGTTTCATTTTTCTTCAGGGTATAAGAAAGAATGCAAAAAAATCTCTCAAGCACCAGGCAGATAAGCAAGTTGTTCCTTTAAGTGCTGAAAAATCAAGTAATGTTTTAGTTTTTCATATCTGTATTGATTTATAAAATGTTTTGTATACACATGTAATTGTTACATATATAAATAGAGGTTGCTTATTATTATTGTGTTTTACGGTAAAACATAATTTTATTCATATTTAATAACAAATTGTTTTTCTTTCAATTGACTTTTTAAAAAAATATATGTGCAGCATTTAATTTGTTGTCAATTCAGATACATAGACATAAACTTATTATATACTGCATATATATATATATATACTGGCATCCAAAAGTTAAGTTACAACTTGTTTTTTGAAGCTCACCATAAAAAAAATGACAGTAACTATAAAATTCATAGTTTATATGAATGATAATAACAAACTTTAAAAAAACTTATGCAAAATTTTTAGCTACCTTTTTTGTTTTACAGATAAGAACAAGTATATATGAGTGAGAGAGATACATGCAAATATCAAGCTTTCATAATTTCTTATGTAATTTTTGATTTTCAACTGTTATTGGCAGTTTCAATGACAATAGTCAGTAGAGTCTAACAATGTCTAGACTTTACTGACTGTTGTCAATGAAAATCTGCCTGATTTATTAAGGTGGCAGGCAGTTGGATGAATGGAAATGGTTTTGTCTCAGACTGATGCTGCTAGATGTCTGAATATGTCTGGTAGTGGGGCCCAATGACATTGAGATCAATATCAATCCAAGGATTCTGAGACCAGAATACATGTTCTAGGCGGACCATGAGCTAAAACACCTGCAGAAGGCTGTTTTCTAGCTCTTTTGGCCCAAAGGCGAAGCACCACTATTGTGCTGCAGCTCGTTACTGACCACTTTGTCGCATCAGGGAGAAAAATATCTACTACTACAATGCAATGACATCTTCACAATGCAGGTCTCTATGCAAGACCAGTTATATGTGTCCCCCTCAACAAATTATAGAAAAGGGCCTGCTTTTGTAGGGCAAGAGAACATGTTTCCTGAACCAAACAGCAATGGGATTTTATACTCTTCACAGATGAGTCCAGATTCACGCTGGAAAACTATTCAAGGTATTTGCTGATCTGAGAGGCACAACACACCAGATACCATCAATCCAACACTGTTGAAAGACAGTTATAGCGGTGGTGGAATCATAGTTTGGGCGGAGACCTAACTCAGTGGTCACAATGACCTGTATGTGCTCCATGGGAGAACTGTAACTGGTATGAGATATTGGAAGGAGATCCTAGATCTATATGCTGTGCTATTGGTAACAATTTCATTCTGATGGATGTTAATGCATGACCTAAGGTTGGTGAGGACTATCTTGAGGGTCATGTTTTGCAGCGAATGGAATGGCCAGCTCAATCTCCAGACCTGAATCCGATAGAACATCTTTGGGACTATTTTGGCAGACAGGTTGCTGTTTAAAGTTATCCAAGGTCAATACATGAGCTGGAACAAGGCTTACTCTGTGTCTGGTCTTCACTTCCTATTTCAGCGTCTGACAACTTACTTGACAACTTGGAAAGATGATGCCATCAATGCTTTCAAGTTAGGGGTGGACACATTCCTTATTAGAATCCTTTTTTGTAATGTTTCTGTGACATTTTACTACAGGAAACTGTGATGTACTCTTTTCTCCGAGAATGGACTTTTCCACCTAAAGTGCTTTTTTTTTTTGTTGTAAAACTTTTTTGCATTAAATTTATGTTAATTTCTATGACACATTCAATAAATAATTGTTTAATGCACATATCCTCCAAATTTGTTGCTTCTACATCCATTCATTTGCCAATTAGGCACAAAAAACGGGTTGTACTTTGACTTATGGAGACCAATATATATATATATGTAGTAGTAAAACTTAAAGACGCTCCTACCTATGTATATTTATTTAACTCTGTATATATAAAAAAGGATGATCTCTATGTAATCTAGAATATATAATTCATTGTAAAAAAATGTGGGAAAAGGAAAGAGAGCTCATATACAGATGAGATTTCTTATTTTAATTTATATAAATTGATGTTGAACTATGTATAATTTTTTATTAATAATTAACATGAATGAATAATATTTTTGACTCTCAACTATATGGATGCTTCATTTGCCAAACAGATTAACTTCATTTTTTGAATCTTATTAAAAACCTGCTGCACTCTTTTTCCTCTGCTACGGAGGTATCTGAAAATTGTTCGTTTAATTTCATTATTCTTGTTAGACGAGAGCTGTTTTCACTCACACGTGAAATAAGTACGAGAAAAATGAAATATAAATCCATAGTATTCAAATTGCCTCAGAGCAAATACTTATTAATTTCAATTTTATTGTGAGTTGTTTTTTAGGGGAAAAAAATAAACCTTTATAATATTAAGATGGATGATGTTAATAAGAATTATTTTAATAAGTAAAATAATGAATTGGATGGTTCTTCAATACAAATTATTGGCAGAAAACTCGGCTCAAGTAAACGATTTGTATTAATATGGATTTGTCATCTGATCATAGCAATGAAAGAATTTCAACAAATAATTCGATTGGATGAAAAAGAAACCATAATTTTGCTAAATGGGACCAAAATATCCAAAAAGCATAAAATAATAAAAAAAAAGTTTAAGATACAGAAATAGTAGTAGACATTTAAGACTTGAAACTATATTTGTAACTGTCATGTCAATGTCGTCAGAAGTGCAAGGAAAAAAATCATTTCGGATGAAAGGAAAGCTGCAGTGAAGGCATTTTATCAGTTATAGACCCAACTTGAGCAAAATATTTTTTAAGAGGGTGTACTTAAGTTAAAGAAAATTGAATGAAGGTTTCCGAAGGATAACAGTAAAATTCTAAGATCATGTTCTTTCACATATTATTTTTGAAGAAGTGGAAAAGATGATGATTCTGATTGCAAAAAATATTTTAAGGACACTTATCAGATAAACGATGGGGGACTATGTGACTGCTGTTGTAAAGAACTTTCATTGTTGATTGATCATCATGTCACCATGTTCCAGACATAAAATTAATGGCACATATGTTTTAAAACATATAAATTCATTTTCCGCATACACAAGTCACCACACAAGAGCTTATAATCCTAGGAGAAAATACTTAAATATTAAAAAAATGTACGAACTCTACATCGGGCAATGTACAGAAGAAAATATAGAGCCAATTAAAGAAAAATATTATTACAATATTAGGTATTTTCAACTAAATTTAATTTGCATTTCAAATTATTGTCAAAAGATACATGCAACACTTGTGATTCTCTACAAATAAAAATTGAGTTTCAGACAGTGAGGAAATGAGAATGACAAAAATTGAAAAGGACGCTCACTTGCAAAAGGCTTAACAGGCTCGTAGTCATAAGGCTGCAGATTGGATGGCACCATCTGAAGACATTTTTGTATTTTCTTTTGACTTGGAAAAAGCTTTACCCTTTTCAAAATTGACTATATTGGTAGTTTACTATAAACGAAATCTATATGCTTATAATTTCGAATGCCATGATTTTAATAAAAATATAAGACATGTTCATTTGGCAATTAACTGAAGGATCTCAAAGGTCTCAGGAATTGACCATGTGAAAAACATAGATTTTTTAAATTTAATCCAGCAATGCACAGTGATTGCCCTTGAGCTTTGTTGATTGTCATCAAGATAGCAAGATACTCTGAAAACTGTAGTCATTTGAATGTGAAGGGCAAATTAGCACATCTCCTTTACATATGTCATTAATTGTTGCTTCAATCACATTTGGCATCAAATTTTTCATAGAAAGACTGGTTCCATTGCACAACTTTTGGACTGTTGAGATTCCAAAGGAGCATTACTAGTGAGCCAACTTTCAACATCAATAATTTGCAGTGGGGATCCAGCAGACTCCAATGAATTGAGAAATTCTACTGGATAATTAACAGCTTGATCCCCTTCTGTAATTGTTTCAATGGATTTGTATTTTGTAACTGCACCAGGAATTTTCAATTGAATCTTATTGATTCGAAATGTTATCATTTTTTTGAATTAAGGCTCCTATCTATTCGCCATTTTGATTTTGTCAGTTTATTGTTAATCCTATGGAATTGCGACTTTAATTCTCCCGTCTTTACTATTTGACCTATTTCAATGCAATAAAATGCATCTGAAAGAGCAAAAAATAAATCAATTAGTACAGATGTGAGAATTAAAGTCAAAATCCCATACGATTAACATTACGTCCATGAAATCAAAATGGCGGGTAGACGGGAGCCGATATCTCGCTCGCATAGCCAATCACAATTCCTGAAGTTGTTGGTGATGTTTGGACCTCTCTTCAAGATCTTCAATTGATGTCAGAAGTTCAGAGGGAATGATATCTCCTGTGTTTCATGAAGAACTAGAAATTTGTTGTTGCTCATATCTAAAAGTTGCTTGGCAAATAACATCTCTTAAATAAGAATACATGCATTTTGATCAACGTTATAATTCTCTTCACTTGTCTCCAGAGAACTGAATTCTTCTGGCATAGGTTCAGCTCATCTACTGGATTAGATCTTGGAATGACTGGTAAAGTTTGATGGAAATCATCGATGAGAAATATTAGAGTTCCACCTATTTGATGTGTTGATGACATCAAAAATCCTGCAGAATATAATCAACTGCATCAAATCCTATCTTATAGGCCATGGTACATTCATCCCAAATAATGATTTGACGTTTTCAATACAGTTGCCATTCTGGGTGTTTTTCCAAAATTGAAAAGAGGATCTGCAGCTAGATTTAAATTCAATAGCAGTTTGAGTGCGTAATGCGCAATGCATCTTCCAACAAGTAGTGTTGCTGCAATCCTTGATGATGCCAATGCGAGAGAAATTTTCTGCTTCATTCAAATTTCAGTGAGCATTAAATTAAGTAGAAATGTTTTTCTGTGCCTCCTGGTGCATCAAGAAAAAGAAGTCTACCATTTCCATAACTGTGTGACCATTTGACCAATTAGTTACCATTTCCATGATGAGTGTTTGATCATTTGTTAAGAGCCTTTTCTGATCCTCAACATAAACTTGTAGCACAGTGATGTTGTATTGTTTTTCTCACAATATGCCTCTATCAATAACATTGTTTCTGTCATATTTGGGTGAAAATAACCCAAGCTGATTGAAGATTTTGTTGTTAATCAACGTACATATATCCTTAAGTAATATCTGTGTTTCATTGAAAATGTCTTCTGAATACTACAATTCAGGCCAGGACTGGACTGTCATAGTATGTTTGGAGAAGTATATCTTCATTCTTATTCTCTGTGTTTTTCTCATATATCTTCTGGATCAGAAGGCACACAAAAATTTATATTTGGTGAGCATAAATGTTTCAGATGCTTCTGTCAATTTGTTGTCCCAATATTGATTATTTTCAAGTAAACCAAGTTTGAAACATGTTTTTCTGTATGTCTGACACACTGAATCATCGATGGTTTTTATTGCTTGAAACGATATTGGTCCTTTGTCCAATGGAAGCAGCATTCGCAAATGGTAGAATTCACCATTATTCAGCTGAACAGTATATACTCCTCCCAATGTGCCTGTAGAAAATATGCCAGCTGTCGAAGAATACCTATCTCCCTGTTTCGTACTGAAAATTTTTTTCATCAATTGATTCCAAGTGTAATAGTGTAGGACTTCATGATATAGCATCAGTTTTGTTAATCCGTCAGTTGATCACAATGGACAAAAGCAGTTAATCTTGTGTTTTATGGATCTGCAGCTCTCTGGGGTGCATTTTCTTCTGTGAAGTAGACTTATTGACCATTTTCCAAGTGAACACTGAGATGCATGACAGCAGGAAAATGCTCATGAGTGTCGGAACCAAGAATTCCCCATATAGCTTCATTACTGCTAATATAATATCCCAATCTTGTCTGCTGATAACAATATCTTGCCAGGCAATCTCTGTTTCAGCAATTACAGCTGCTACTTCAGAGTTTTTGGAGCATTAAAGCATTTATCATGTTCATCCAATGGCGATTTGTAATGCCCTGATAATGACTTTATAAGCCACTGCTCTTAGATGCTCTAATGCAGATTTGAAATCTTGGACTAAATGGTTCTGCTCATGGAATAAGGCTCATAATTCAGCAATAATTTACCAGTCTCTTACAACACTAAATGCACATCATCAATCAATCTCTTCCTCCACATTGTCCATGAAATAAATTTGTGAAATCGTAGAACTTCTTTCAGTACTGGAAGAAGTGAACCAATCTGATGATACGCTTGTCAATGAACTTTGAATGTGTTCATGAAATTGCCATATCTCACAATATTCGTCACTCCGAATGATGTCATTTGAAAGTACAAGTTGTATTTTCAAATATGCTATAAAAAATACTTAGACTCCCCAATAGCTCCTGTCATTTAAGTTAAAAGTGGTTGTGGTTGCTTAATCAGTTGTGGCGAATTAACTTTTGCCATTGCAGAAACACATGCTAGGCATTTCTTTTTGAAATTTCAAAGTGTGACAATGGAAGCACAAATTAGTCGTTGGACCAATGACAATATCATGATGTGCTCTGTGATTGTAGTCTTTATCATAATTGAACGCTGCATTCTTGAGATTGATTTTTGTTTGAATTTTCACCAGCTTTTAAAGTATAGACTGTTATTCAAGTAGTTTCTCGCTGTGCGTCTCACTCTTTAGAAGTTTCAGCTGCTCTACTGGCTGACAGTCGCCACACGTATATGTATTCTTGAGACTGATTTTTGTTCTTTATCAAGTCTGCCATAAGCCCTCAGCTCAAGTCATGTGTCTGAAAGTGAGTATTGCAGCAGTTCTTGAAGTAGAAGCTCGCACTCACAGGTTTTCTACTCGAGCATCTCATTCTTCAGATGTTTCAGCAACTCTTGATGTAAATGCTCTTATCCAAGTAGTTTCTCAGTATGCATCTTGCTCTTCAAAATTTTCACCGGCTCTTAAAGTATAGACTCTTATTCAAGAAGTTTCCCACTGTGCATCTCTCTTTTTAGAAGTTTCAGCTGCTCTATTGGCTGACAGTTGCCACACATGTATGGTTGATCTTCTAATGTTTTGATTTTTGGATGGCATTTCAAATAATTTCCAGTACTTAATGTTCTATGATGGATGAGAAGAATGGAATGTTATTCTCCTATAAACAAAATAAGAGTATAAATTATTCTCCTTGCTCAAATACTTATGTATACCAATAGGGACATCTAATACTAGAATCTATATATATGTATATCATTTATCACTTTAAAATATTGAGAAGTTTATCTCTCTTCAATAGTGACTCTAATAATTAAAGATTTCTTTTTGTTGCAGGTAGTTTTATTTTTTTATAAGCCCTTTTTTGTTGAGCTGAGAAATAGTTACACATGCAGCAAAAATTTTATTTTACAAAATATATATCTCTGTTCAATGAAAGAAGATAACTTTTCTTTTTTAATTAAATTACCTATTTTAGTTAACATGTATATTCACCTTTTCAGTACATTTGTATTTGATTAAATATAATTATGAATAATCTTATGAGATTTCCTATTTGCTATTAATTTAAATATTTTTTAAGGAAAAGGGTAATTGATGATTGATTTGATGTAAATGTTCTCTGGCATTTAGTTCTGTTTTGTTTCAATATTAAAATATATGTAGTGTAACTATCAAAACCATAATTTAGAAATAAATTTCATATTCATGGTATTAAATTTTTTCTAATGAAATAGATTGCAAGGAATCTAAATTCTGTTTGAACTAAAACTTTCTCTGGTTAATTATTTTTTAAGTTTCTGCATTGTATTGTTATGTATTTCTTATGCAATAATTTATTTTTTTTAAAAAAAAAATTATAGATCAATAATTTAAGCTTCCAATAATGAAAATTGTTTTTAAATAAATAATTTTAATTTTGTGCCTTTCCATTGTGTATGACTGTCTATATAATGTACACCTGCCTGAGCTTTCAACTATTGTTTTAGATTTTTCAGTTATTTGAATAATCTTTATGAAATGTATAGTTAAAAAAATTTTTGCATCTGTGTCGTTTTGTAACATTAATTTCTTCATTTAGCTTCCAAGTTTGCTGATATTGGAGAAATACCCAAAGTATGTGATTATTGAATTTATGTAAATATTTTTAAATTTGTTTTTAATACTCATATTTTAAATGAATTGCCTAAAGAAACTTGTGCAAAATGAATTAATGTGATTTTATTGTAAAATGTTAGAAAATAAAATAAAATTATTAAGTCATAAATTACCTATTGAAGAAAACCAATGTAATATCTAATTGTTGTATATTTGGATCTCTTTTATTTCGAAGCAATTATGTGGAATAATGGAAATGTTTCATATTAAATATAGTTAGGACTCAAAAGTGATATGTTTGTTAAAGCACCAGCTCAGATATTGTTCTTATTTCATGACTGATTTTTAAAATTGTGAGATCCATTCCCAACAGTCTTTTTTGTAACTCTAATACAATGTTTTTAAAACAAGTTAAATATATTTATAGAATTTCAGAACTGATGTTTTACCGAAAGAATTTATTTTATCTTTATGCTTCGCATTAAATTTTATTGAAAAATGTTCGAAATTTTATAATAATTTATCTAAAAACTGTGTATAGTATAGCAATGCAAATTTTTTTAATATAATTCTTGTTTTAAAATGTATTTATCCAATTTTGTATTATTATAAATTACTTTATTATGTATTTATTGCAATATAACATTGAATATGTATTTATGTACAAAATTTTTAATTTCCTAAATTATTACATTTTGAATATTAGTAAGTGTAAGTATTTAAAAGTAGTGGGATATGTAAAATAGAAAATTAATGAGTTTACAAATTTAACTTTTAGAAGATCAGTGAGACATTAGCCTGAAACTAATTTATATTTCTAAAAATCAGCACTGGTGTGTTTATACAGTTTGAAAATTTTACTTTTTATTTTCAGATATTTCTTCAATCTGACTTTAACTTGGAAAACCCTTCTACATTTAATGCAGTCCTTCCATGGTCTGAGTTATATGGTCAAGGGTCAGAAAACTCTAATCAGAAAAACTCTGTTAAATTATTACAGGAAAAGGTCTAAAATTTTGTTCTTGTGTGCATTTTTTTTTTTTTTTTTTTTGAAAACCTATATTAGAAAAATATTTGAAACTTTCATGTGTGAAAATATTTAAGGTATCCATACACCTTTAAAACATCTTTTTTGTCAAAATTTTCTAATTTTAATGTCAGTTAAAAATTTAACCTTATTTCTTTCTAATAGTGTTTGAATGTTGTTTATACATTATTTAGAACTTAAGTTATAGGGATTTGAATTTTACTTGGTAGCTAATTTTTAATTGTATGTGAAAGTTTGTTTTTGATTTTTCTCAAAATGAGTTGTTTTTTTTTTTTTGACATATTTACATATTGTATATAAGAAAAAATGTAATTACTTTTGTATAACATTTGTATTTTGAAAAAATGTAAGAAAAAAAAGTTAAGAACCAAATTAATTTAAATTTTGCAAGTATCTTCCTTATATAGTTTTTAAGAACCCCTACTACTTTTATGGTTGTAAAATTGATATGATTTCAGTAACAAAGGTGTAAATCATGTATTGTTATAACTTTTTTTTTTTTTTTTTTATTTTTCATTGTTGTTGAAAAATCAAATGTTTTTTATGAATTATTTCTATATTTATAGTCATAAAACCTGTTGCATAACTTTTATTACTATTACTTAATATTGTATAATAGTATTCAAGAAAATTAGTTATATATTTTCATTGCATTTTATATCTGAATCTTACTTGTGGATGACTATTGAATATTTTCAATTAAAAGGCAAGTATTTTGTTTGGTCTAATACTTTTTTCTTTGTAATCGTATTGACAATTAATCTTAAATTCTAAGTATTAAAATTTGCATTTCTTTTATTGAATCGAAATTGTTCCTGTGGAAATATTTTGCAAAGGGGCTATATACCTGAAGTTTTTCTCAGATATTTTTAGAATAATAATCTAAATTAAAATATTTCCTACTATGTGTTTAATATTTGTTAAAGGCAAATCTTAAAATGAGTTTTAGCTTCTCATTTACTGAAACACATTTACTTTATTTCAAATAATGGTATAATTTGCATTCATGCAATTTCAATAGAATTTTAATTTTTTTAAAAGTAAATGTGGAGTTTTCGATTTCTAAAGTATTAAAATCGTGTGCCCTTTCTTTGAAGGTACATACAGAGCTCTAGCAATATCTCCTCCTTTCTTGCTACTAAAGTACTTTTAGATCACTTATTTATGTTTGTATTAATTATTTACATGATCTATTTGGTTGCTGTTTATGTTTAATCTTACCCCATTTCTTATTGGGCCATATATTTTTTTGCATAGCCTTCTTCGTTTTTTGTTGGTTGGCTATATGATATTTCCAGCTTTTGATTATTATTAATGCCATTAGTTTGCTGCCTCATATGTTTTGTTGCTGTGGTGTCCTGTAAGACAAAAATTGGTATCTTGGGGTTATCTTTTGCAGACCTTTTCACTTGTATTTTATTGTGTTGGATAGCAGGATTGAACCTGCTCCTAGGAATCACCTAATGATAATACTTTTCAAGGGTTTTTCTAGAATTCTTAATTTAGACATAGCTGTATAATTAATACCATAGCTCAGGTACTTTAGTTTTTCTGTGGATCCTCAATATAATGCTGTAGTACTGCATCTTGAGTAACCTCTGAGTAAGTGCTGTACTGATAGATTCCTCTTTTCATTGGACTTGGAGATGTTTTTAAGAACACCAGGATTAATATCCTTTGTACTCTTATAGATCTGTTTCTGATATGTCCTGATAAGTGACTTATTTTCACCAACTTAAAATATTAGTCTTAACATCATTGAAACTGACAGTAAATAAATCTAATTTTTTAAAATCGTATCTATTGCACAAAGTATTTGCTTCTAGATCAGGGGTCGCCAAAGTGGTCTATATAGACCCCTAGGGGTCTATTTAACAACAGAAGGGGGTCTATCTGACCCAAGGGGTCGATTGGGGGTCTATTGGGACTCGAAGGAAAAACAGTTCTTAATACGCAAATCACACATATATAACTGCGTACGTAAAAATTTAAAATATTTTTATAAATGACTTAATATTATATTCTTTATAGAAAATAAAATAATAAATCAGAAAACAATCTGCCCCTTTTTTCCTTATGTGTTTTCGTATGTATACCGTGACGTCACAACTTGACCTTGTGACCAGTTTGTGAAACTTTACGACCTTGTGACCAAAAATATGTGAAACTTTACGAAATGGCTCAGCCATTTATGCTGGCGTTTCCAAGTTCGTATATGGTTGAAGCCGGTTTCAGTCACGTTAATTCAATTTTAACTAAAAACAGAAATAAATTAAATGTGGAGCTTCGAGGAGATTTACGGCTAAAATTGACTAATTTCGAATCCAATATAGCGAACCTTGCCAAGAAACACCAGGCACACTCATCTCATTAAGAAGTAAAAATTCTGTAGCTACTTTACTTACTGTTTCTGATTTATTAAATATTTAGACTAATATATAGTTTTATTTTAATTACCTGGAAATTACCTTTGTGGGGGTCTATGGAGATTTCGAAAAATTATATAGGGGGCGATGATCAAAAAAGTTTGGCGACCCCTGTTCTAGATCATCATTTCTTTTACAAAAGAGATGAAAAGGAAATGCAAAACTGGTCAAAAACATCAATTTAAAGATATCTCAAGTGAAATTGCATCTATTATATAAATCATGTATTTTTCCTCAATAAAACTAAACACCTGCAATTGTTGTTATACACAAATCATAGTTGCCTTGGTATCATTTCTGAACCTTATCTACTTTATACTACTCACACACACAATCAAAGATCTTCAAAGGATTATTCAAAACAAGATGTTACATAGGTCTTACAAATTGTCATAAAACATTTTTCTAAAACCTATCCCACTAAACATTTAATCTTGAACCTTTAATTCTTTACATCTACTAGAACACACAATTTCCTGCTTACTTGCATTGTTTAGTACATCCATTATATTCGGAATCCTCTTCTATTTATTAAGAATAAAATATATTTTATCTCATAGTGTAGAAAAAAGTCTTTCATTTTATAAATATGCTTTTTTACTGTTAGATTATTAGAACTTTATGACATCACAAACTGATCTATGATAATATTTTGTCTGTATAAGCAATATCTTCAACCATTGTTTAAAAAAAATTGTTATCATTTGTGTACTTCGTAATTACTGTTTCAAGAATACTGCAAGTGTAGCATCTCATGCTCTATCTGTATTGCAAAAATACCCATTCTGTATTATATTTGCTTCTCTGTTCAGCTGAACTATAGCTACATCTGCACAGGTTCCATGTATGTCTTTTAATACATTTTCCATTGAATCCTGTTCATGTTCCAACATTCCTAAATTTGAGGCATGTAAAAAAATTAAAATTTCAACTGTCAAACCCCAAGAACTAGTAAAAGAAATAGAAAACTAAAAATAAAACTGACTTATTAAGATATCATATGAGTAAACCCCCTTACTAAACAGTCAAGTCAATATAGAAATTATATCAATATGCTTCATATCTAAAAAAATTATTCTTACACCTAGCATTCAAGAGAATAATGTTATCCTCAGTGATTCAATTGGAGACTCACTTTAGGTACATATACATTCTTCTAGCCTTTCTATATCCACTAAGCACCAAAAAAATAAGTAATTTTTTTTAGTTTTTTTTTTGCCTTTTATGACATTATTGACATGATTTGATATTCTTTATCACCAAGTACCTTTATTTTTATAGAAATTGCTTTTATGTAAAATTTTGTTATTAAAACTGTATTATCAGTGAGATTTTATTAAATTTTGTCTTGTACACCAAATTAATCTATATTTTTCATTACTGATTGTTTTGTTGCAACACTTGTTTTGACCCTACAGAATCAAATCTGGCTGTTACACCATTCAACCCCACAACCAAACAATCAATCACTTATACAATAGTTTTAATAAAAACCTTTCAAATTTTTTATACAATTGTCATTTGTAAGGTGAGAACTTGTGTAATGCAATTTTTTAAAAAAATTCATATTTATGAAATCTTTGCTTTTATTATAATTCATTAATTTGGTTACCGACTCACAGCAATGACATCATTTTTGAATCAAATACTTGTGTTTTAGTTTACAAAGTTTCTAACACAATGCAGTTTGTAGATAGTTCCTAAACTTTTTCGTTATTTGTATATTGGAGAATGTTTCCTTATGAAGAAAAAGTGTTTTTTCTATTTCTCTTGTCTTAAAAAGGTTTTTTTTTTTTTTTTCAATTTTGTTATCTGTATTAAGTTATAACTATTGTTTTTCTTTTTTTTCTCGTCAGTTCATTCCTTATCATTTGAAAACTGTTTTCTTCCTCTTTTAGATGAGTCATTATTTAGATATTGCTGAAGTTCATATAGCAAAACAAATATCAATGCGTTCTGAAGCTTTTTTCCATGCTATGACTTCACATGATGCTTTGATGGATCAGTTAACAGATGTTATACAATGTGTTTGTGATTTAAGGTAAATTACTGTAATTCTTATATTTAAATATCAATAGTTGTATCAATTTTTTTAAAAGCATATTGTTTTTGCCAATTGTATGAGTAATTCAATGAGAAATGTTATTTTTTATTCTTGATATATTTAAGCAACTATATATAAGAATATTTTATAATATAGTTTTAATGTATATTTAAAGTGTTATGATACAAATAAATAAAAAATTTGAAGGAAGTAAATTTTTCTGATCCCCCCCCCTTATTTTCTCTGCTTCGAGAACTTAGCTTTCTTAATTTATTGACTAATAAATTTCTAAATATTATAATTTTTTTTCCTTTTAAATTTTATTTATTTATTTTGTATTTGAACAGGGTGAATATAATATTTCTCCATAAATTTGATAATTTATATTTATCAACTTTGATTTACATTTTATATTTTCAGTCCATCTGTAAAGTTATTCTCAAGTATATAACATTTTGACTATTTTATTAAAAATACTTCTATTCAATTTTCACTTTAAAACTGAAGATTTTTTTTTTCAAAATATTTTGTTTCAGAGAAAAAATACATGTAATAGAAGAAGTTTTGGTAACTGGCCCCATGAAAATAATGCGGTTGAAGCGCAGGCAAAAAAATTTGAATGATATTTACAAGAAAGTGAGTTAAGAAAAATTTTATCAATACTTTTTGAAGTATAGCTTTGCCCTCTTTTTAAAGTGTTATGTTTTAGTTGTCATGTGAGTTCATGAATTAATGTAGGATATATTTATCATATGAAATTAATTTCAAGGGGAATTTCAGTTTATTCCCTTTAACATGAATTTATCAATTTTATTTTGATGCTCTGGCTTTGCATGCATGAGTAAGATTCTTTTTGGGCATTTGAATAAAGATCTTGTCCTTTTAGTTGATTAAAAGCATTTTATTTTTTGGGTTCACTGCACCAAGATACATTACAGTAATACTTGTAAGAAATACATATCAAGACATTTTCACACACAACACGCATACACATGCACAACAAAACTAGAGGAAGAGGGAGAAGTCTCTTTCCAGTCCTGTTTTAAAGTTACAGTCATTGTGACTGTTACAATACTTTATTAATTGTACTTAACATTGACTAGTAGAGAAAGGCAAACCTATATTACAAAGATCCTAATTTTTGTATTGTGATTCAATCAATGAAAGGTGTGCAATTTTTATGTGTCTGCATTAAATGTAACAGCAAAAATGTGCACTACTAATCCTCAATTTATTTATTTGGCGATGCAGTATTAATTAACTATTTTCTCATAGGTAATATAACTTTATATGCAACTTTCAGACTGTCTAAAATACATTTTACTATTTTAGAAAATTGTTATCAAGGAGACTCTTGAGGTTATTTTAGAGATGTATTTTTAGAAATAATCTAGTTAATAAAATATAGGAGGATTTCACGTGTAATTGCAATGTAAAAATCTTCAATGGATCACTTGAACTTTAGAATAGTAAATAAGAATTTTTAAGGGGCTTGAATGCTTATATTCATGATCATATATTATTTATCTCAATTTTTTTTTAAAGAATTTTATAATTTATCCTGAATTAATTTGCAGTTATTTACAGTAATATTCAAAAACTAAAATTAGTGGTCTCTCAAAGGGCTACAATTTATTTTTTCAATAGTGCAAAAAATGAAACTTCATGGAATTTTTTTAGATTGTTTTTCATTTCTTGATTTTAGGTACAATTTTGTTGAACTCATTGGATATTTATGTAATCAATATTTGATTAAATTATTTCTAAAATAAATTTCTCAATTATTTAGTTGAATTTGATATCCACTGTTCATCAGACGCAACCAA